>CM047809.1:112537097-112765512 GCA_026214975.1 Gentiana macrophylla | reverse complement strand
CAGATCATTGAATACCTTTATATAGGGGCCTAAAAAGTAAAACCTACATTATACTCCATTGTTTTCTAACATTTTTAATTCTTTATTTACACCACGTGCTCCAACAAAAAAACGCGATCAGTTGAATCCAATAATCATCATTCATCAACTCTTTAACATTTTTTGTTGTATGTGTAAGGGGTGTTACCATCTCTTGAAATGACCCCAACATGAATTTTGTCTCCACAACAACTCGTTTCGTCTTCGAAAACATGTTCAAGACCGTCTCTGCAGTAGTCCGCTAATTGATTGGCGGGCCACCCGTTCCCCGGCAACCCCATTCCTGATAAACTTGCATGGACATGCTACAAATTTATTTTATCCCGCACAATTACATATATGCCTTTGGTTTCATTTTGATCCCGTTAGAACAAGTGTTAAGTGGTGTTCTGGCCCAATGTATGATCCAGTTTGTCGGGGAGGAGCTCGTCATTGATCAAAGAAAGTTAAGACAAGGCGTGTGATGTCATCCAAAGTAGGCCCACCTCGGACAGGGCCATAAGGTGAAGTCGTTCCTTCCCTGTTCTCAAAGTTTCAATGCCAAAAGAAAACTAAGAGATCCATTTGAGGAACATGGGGACTAATTGGCGTAATGAGCCTTGTAATGTTTTGCTAATTACGTCAATTGAGATACTGAAAAATCATTTTATCTTTTTAATTGGAACTTTAGGCGGTTCTCGAAAAAAGATAGCAAAAAAAATAATATTCTTTAGGTCGACTTTAAGAGGATTGTATAAACCAATACTTCCAAACAGGGGCGGATGTACCATATCTCATCTACAGTGCCGCGGCGCCAGATCCTAAAAAACACTATTATTATGTATGTTGTGTATTTTTTTCGCCCCTAAAAATTTACACTTTCATTTCAGTATCGCCTCACCCGGATCTGCGTCCTTTGCTTCCAAAGATTCGATCGCAGCTAATGATTATAGCTTTCATACCTTGTTTGCAGGGTATGCAAAGAATTATTCACTCACACAAAATCACAACATCCATCACGAATAAAACACAAACACAATTATCCAGACCATTGATATTTAAAAAATAAACATGGTCTTAATCAATTACGCGTATTGATATGTGTGATAAAAGAAAAGTATCGACACGTACCTATATTTTTTCGATTCACATCGGTGTTTTTATCGTTGCAAGATAAATTTCTCGCTCCTCCATGGTCATCCCAATCGTCTCCAACAATGTAACTACAGAATTTAGCCATGACTTCTTGATGCAGGAGCATACCTTTTTTTTTTTTTGAAGGTAGGGAGTATACTTTAGATTTTCATTATTTTTAAGATGTATCAAAACCTGTAGAGTGATTAGAAACATGTATGTCAACTTCCATCCTACGGAATAAACAAATAATTGTAAGAACTAAATATATAAGTACAAAATCCTCTCTCTCAAAAAACTCAAGACAGCAGCCCACGTCTTTGTAGCCTCCGCCCCTCCGGCACCCTGCCGGAGGTGGCTTCCCCTCATCCTTCCTCTTTTCATCCTGTAAATATGGGTTAAAGCCTTTCTTTTGGCTTCTCTTAACTCGCCGCCGATCTCCATGGATTCCGGCTAGCTCTTGCTTTCCTTCTCCGGCGAGCCGCTCTGGTGATTGGCGGTCTCCTTTGTTCCGATTTTGGGGCTGAACCATGGTTTTTTCTTCAACCCAACAAGAAGCTTTAACCCTTACTGTCTTTTCTCTACAAGCCCGACTTGTTTGTGATGGAGGTGGTTAGATCTGTGGTTGTCTTGTTTGGATCTCGGAGAAGATCGTCGGTTCGAACTTGATATCACGTGCGGTTGGGTCTCAGGGGCGGATGTACCCTTTGTTAAGCGTCGCTTCCTCCAAAAAATCTGTTATTATGTATGTTGTGTATTTTTTTTCATAAAATTTACACTCTTTTATAGTGATCGCCCCACTTTACCAGGGATCACTGCGTCCGCTTAGGTCTCAATGTCCGTTTGGTTCGCGTCTCCTTCCGCGCGGTTTTTTTCGGTTGGGAAGGTAAGCCAGGCTTGCGTGAGCTCTTTCGATTTGGTGGTGGCTTACGGCGCGCGCTGGGTGGTGTGGCTCTCTTTCCGCGATGATATTATGGAAGAAAGTCTTTTTTAGCATGTTTTAGTTGCTTATGTTTCGTTTTTAGTGAAGTTTGTTTAGTTCGTTTTATGTTTGTCGGGTTATAGATTCTTTATTTGAGGATCCGTGTGTTTCGAACTTCTTTCTCGAATTTTTCTCTTACTCAATTTATTCTTGAGCACGTTGTGTTATTGTATAGTCCCGCATTGTTAGTGCGGCGTTAGGCCGCATTGTTGTGCGGCGTTAGGCTGCGTTTTACTCTAACTATGGTATGTTGTAAATCTGTTTCGTTAATTAAAGCTTTCGTTTCTGGAGAAAAAAATTTACAAAATCACATCTACATTCATCACCACTCAAAGCTGCAGAGAAAATGAATAAACAAAAACCCAAATAGAAAATGTAACAACAATGAGTTAGAAATACAGCTAAATTAAATAATAAACCCATCGAGATCAATCAAATCATCCACTATAATCTTCATTGTTCAAGCTAAAACCAGAAGATGGAGAAAAAAAGATAATGAAAAAGCAGAGAGAGGGTGGAGTATAGTCATTTCCTTTAATTTAAGAAACAAAAAAGAATGAAATCACTGAAAAATAAAACAGAGCGACATGGCACAAAGAAGAAATGATTCTTACCAAACGGAGAACCCAGCTGATTAATTTGCTCCACACAGATAAGTAAGTGTGGATGCACTAGTGCTATGCTAGCTAAACATACAAAGGGCGTAGAGTTTACTCAAACTTACCTTTTTACCCCTGTATGATGATACAATTTACTACTACCATTCAGGAACACCAAAGTTATTAGAAACTTTTACAAGTACTTGGTTTTGTGGGAATAATTATATTATTTCAAAAGTTTATAATTATGTTGTGACATTTTTTATGAATTATATAATTTATATAGTACAAGTATGTTTTTTTCTTCTTCAGAAACCAATGAATTTTATTAAGCAAATCAAGAACGGCGCGAAGATTACATCAAAAGGGATGGAGTGCGCCGAAATAGACGTCTCAGACGCGACACCGTATCTAGCAAACAAGTGTGCCGGGACATTACCAGAACATTTAACAAAAATAAAGCGACATGAAGCAAAAGAGGTCGAAGCTGAGAGACAATCACGAGCAAGGCGACTCAAAGCAAGCCAGATCCTCCGACGGACGAGTAAGGTGCGAATGCAAGATAGACGATCATTTCTCAAAGATCATGAAGTGAAGCAAAGCCGAACTACCTTAGAGATAGCAAATAAGATCATGTTTAAGAAGTATGTATATTAAATTCAAGGATTTGTAATTAATCTTTTTTAGAAGAAAAGAGGCATTTATTCAATTGTACCAAAAGAACAAGTCTTGATTATATCATAAGGCGGCCTAATGCCTCAATGTTTAAACCTGACCATATTTAATCCTTCATTCTCCAAAAGATGAGGAGATGTGTTACCTCCTCTTTTGACAAAAGATAAACTATAAGAAGAGAAACATGCTAACATGCTTTTACAATTCTAGATAATGCTCCAGACATGAGAGAGATCAGAATTATACGAGACCAACCTATTGTGAACTACTTGGGAATCTACTTCAAAATTAAAATTGAAGTATCCCCAGGTTATAGCAAAAACAATAGAATGGTAAATGGCTAGCGCCTCCCCGATGAGAACATCATAATTGCCTTCTAATAAGTATGAGAAGCTACCAAGAATATACCTCATATTATTCCGAAGCACTCCACCAACTGCTACTTTACTTTCCCGGGTAGCGACATCCACATTGAACTTTGACATACATGTCGGTGGCGGTTTCCACGATTTCTGCTGATTTAACGGATTGGGGTCCGGTCCATTTTTCTCTGTCGCTTCAACGTAGGCCAATGCTTCACTTTCTGCCCGGGAGATAATTGTCGTAGGTGGTGATCACTCATTCTCGAAGACCAACACACATCTGCTCTTCCATATCCACCACAATATGCAAATTATTCTTGCAACTCCCTTTTCATCTTCTTTGTCGACGAGAAACTCAAAAAATCTTGAAACGATCTATGCCCGAAATTGCGCCAAAATTATCTGCTGGTAGGTTGTCTCCAAACCTCCACAGGTATGGTGCAGTTGAAAAGACAATGCCATATCGTTTTCATCTTGGTTGCACACTCCAGATTCCATTACCAATTCCTCTTTGCTTCAATCCCGTTGAAGTGGGTAAAGCATTTAAAGGGCTTTCGCCAAAGGTGGGCGATCTTTGGTTGTACCTTTAGTGACAACAAAGACCTCCAAATTTTTTATATGGCTGAGATGGAGAGGCCATTGACAATTCAACCTCTTATCGTTTAGTGGTGTATGCTAAATGGTATCCTGTTTTGACAAAGTAAATTCCATTATTCGCATAGTGCCAGATAAGTTTATCTTCCACATTCCCTACAGGCATAGACAAAATACTTTCACCTTCATAAGGGCAGAATGTCACATATTAAGTCGGTCTTCCAACGCCTTGTATTAGAATTAATAAGGCAACTTACTTTATTTGTGGGTAGCGTACTAGCGTGTTTGCTACGGGTGTGCTTTGAAGCTAGGAACAATGGCGACCAAAGTCGTTGCTAATATCAACCTTTGCACCGCTTTCCAATCTTCCACCGGAGCCCTTTGAAAACTAAATCTCGACCCATAATAATACTTCTCCAAATCATTGAGGACTAGAAGTAACAGATTGCGCTTCAAAATCCTTTGATTTAAAATATTTAGCCTTTAAAACCCTTGTCGAGAGGCCTTCAGAGTCTGATAAAATTCGCCATGCTTGTTTTGCTAGAAGTGCCAAGTTAAAGCACTCTAAATCTCTGAATCCCAAACCTCCTTCAGATTTCGGTTGGCAACAATGGGGCCAAGATTTCCGGTGAATCTTTCTTTCGCCATCTACGTTGTCCCAAAAGAAACTTCGTTTCATTTTTTCAAGATCCCTTATTAATTCCTTAGGGAGGAGGAAGCACTGCATCACATATTGGGGAAATGATTGTATAACTGACTTTATCAAAACCTCTTTGCCTGCTAATGACTAATCTTAAATAAAATTTTCTAGTGATAAAATCTTATGTTTCTGTTTTGACTAGTTTAAACATGTTTTAGTCAAACATCCTATGATCCTATCAAGATATCCATCTCCTATGGGCTCATATCTCCCCTTTCCTTTGGAATAAGTGGTCCGTGCCTTCCGCATATTCTTTTTGGGGATGATAGTATCCTTTTCGTTCAGGCAGTGTACGTCTCTAATGCAAAAGAAAATAAAAACATCCTATGCTGCTATGAATCTCTCTGGCCAAAAATGTCAACTTGGGGAAATCAAACATCTACTTTAGAAAAGGTTTAGATACTGATCTTCGGGATGGAATTCCGCAAGTCCTAAACATATACCAACCAGAAATACCAATGGAAAATATCTTGAATTACCTTTCATGATTGGGAAATCTAGATATGATGTATTGAAGTATGTGAAGGACAGGGTGTGGAAAAAACTAAATGACTAGAAAACGATCTATCTTTCTGATGCATAAAATGAGATCTTAAGTAAGGCAACAATTCAAGTAATCCCGGTCTACATTATGCAATGTTTTTCTCTACCCAAAAGGCTGTTGAAGGAGATACTTTTCCGCCAACTACAAAAGCAGAACCGTCTTGCTTCACAGTTCGCAATCACTTCAGGTCGTCTCGCTACTTAGCACGACCTCGCCTATGTTATCTCGGCTAGGTCGCTATAAAGCACTACGCCGAACAACCCTCTTACTATCATGGTTGACAAATTTAAGCCCGTTCGCTATTCAACACGACACTAATCAGCTAGTCGCTTTCGAGCCTAACGCTGCTCAGCTCGTCGCTAATAAGCAGAGCGCCCTTAGTATATTCGATGTTAAGCATATCGCTACTCGACAACGCTCATGAGCCTTACGCTACTTAAGAAGTCGCTCTACAACAGTCATCTCGGTACACGGTAAATCAAGCTGCCTTACAACATTACTCCATGGCTTTCATTTGTATCATGAATAGGTCAAGAAGTAGAGGGTCATTGCTACGCCAAGCCCAAAATGAGCCCGTGGATTCAAATTGGGCCTCTACGTAGATCCAAGAATAATACGGTCCTAGGCCTACGCAGTCCACCCCTTCATAAGACGGACTGGGCCAAGCTCCAATCCAGCTCGCCTTATGTCATAGCGATATTTATCATTGGCAAGACAACAATCGTCGACTAACGAAGCCTTCAATCCACCGCTTTACATGCGGCATGAAGCATTCGGAAGTCGACCGCCGCTCTCCACGCTTTCGTGTGCGCCTAACTCGGACCAAGCCCGCTTAATCAGGCAAACAGACTAATAACCTGCTATGGTTATTACGAAGATTTTCCAATCAGACGTAGTCACGTCTGTCACGTAGTTAATCATGTTAATTACGCCTTAATTGTATTAATTGTAACCGCCGATTTTTAGCCCTATAAATAGCGGCATTTGTACCCTGAAAAGGGCAAGTCATCAAACCAAAAGCAGATAACCTCTGTTAATTTGTCGACAACCGAGGTCGTCATTTCTTGCTTTATTGTCTTCATATTTTCTTCATACATTTCATAATAACCATCGTAATCACCCATTTAGATATCCTCCGCACAACCACATTTGAATCATTATCGACTTCTTAAATACATTTGTGGTGTTTTTGACAACATCATTTTGTTTTTATTGTAATAATTTTTTTTAATAATTTACTCCTTTGGTATTGATTAGTAAGAAATTATCAAGTTATTCGGTCGTGACAAAACGAATACATGCGGAAAAAATTTAAGGGGCAAATAAAATACATCTAATATATATACTAGTTTATTATTTCAACTCAAATGGAGGCAACTCCTCCCTCCAACGGGTGTAGATCCGCCCCTCCAATAGCTTCTTTGGTCCCAATTCGGTAAACAGGTAGTGTTTGTAGGAAGTTAGGTAATTAATATTTTATATATTTCAATATAACCCTACGCGTGAGTCTGTTATATTTTTAGAGAGGCCGAACACTTACTTTTCTTGTTTCTTTGGGAACTGTGTTTGGAGCGGTATTTGAGCGTAGGACTCCGCTGCTGCTTGATACATACGTGGTCGAGTTTTCGATTTTTACCAATTTTAAAACCAAACCATTTTTTACGGTTTCAAAATTTACAAACCAAAACCGAACCATAACTAGGTAAAACCATTTTATTCGGTCTGGTTTGGATTGGATACATTATGTTATCATACGCTCCAATTAGGCTGATCATATAAAACCATGTAAACTGTTTTATATCTTCTTGCCATTGATCCTATCAGGTTGGGGCCACAACCTATGTGTGTGAGATAGTTGTTTGAAGTATTAACAGACAATGAACAGATATATGGGTTACTACACTCAACCTACTCGTGCACCACTCTACATATGCACCACAACACAGTAAAATCGTTTTTTTCGTAAGTGCATTGTGAGAATCGACTTTGATTGAAGACCCTATAACTAATAGTGTCGATATACATAGACACAATATATGTGTGTGTGTGAGAGAGTAATGATACAGATACAATCGTAGTGACATAACGAGTGTCACAACGTATATCTACATCGTTGATCACGATGAATATAATAATGATCAATGAATATTAATCATGATCAACGTTATATATCTACACGTTGTCAGACAAATTGTGCCATATCAGTTATGATATATACATTCTGGGTTGGTCCGGTTTTATTTAAAAACCAAAAATAAATTATTTTTCACGATTTGATTTTTTACGATACCTAAAAACCATGATTTTTTTTTTTTTTTTTTTTTTTTTTGGACGAGTTTGGTTGACCAGTGGGTTAGTTTCCAATTTATTTTTTAATTTTTTTATAACACCCCTAGCTGATATTGACCAACAATTTGGACTGACCAGGTTCCTCACGAAAACCTCCAAAAAGCCCATTTACAGTTTCTTCCACCGAAGATCAGCTTGAAGTAGTCTCAGAAGAGTTATGGATTTTGAACAGCAGCTCAAACTCTTGATTTCTATCGTAGTGGCAGCTGCAATTTCTGTTGTCTTTGCTAAACAACTATGGAAACACAAGCAAAAGGGGAAAATCAAGACGAATTGTTACCTCAATGCGGAATCAACCACCAAGCCTCAGTATGGTTTCAAAAGGGTGCTAGCAAATAACTCTTATTCTCAGTTCAAACATCTTAATTTTCTGCAGAACCCCGGTAGTGGTATGCAAGACATAACCTTTTTTCCATTTTTTTTGGTTGTTTTACATTTTAATGTTTTTATTGTAGGGAACGTGAAAATTTTGGGTGGGTGGGTAAATTTGGGTAGATGTAAATTCTTGATGATTAAATCCACTCATTTAAGCCAGTAAGTTAGTACAATTTGATTGTAGTTATTGAATGTAATGTTTACAAGACCATCCATTTCATTCATTGAATGATTATATATATATATATATATATATATATATATATATATATATATATATATATATATATATATATATATATTTGTTTATCCATCTATGTTTTGAAATTTTGTTATTCCATATCAAGCTTTTATTGTTTATCTTGCTTTACTGTTGATTGATTTGGGGTTCACAACGCACTTTTTCAATCAAGATAAAAACAAAGGGACCAAATTTTACAATTGATTAGAAAAATGACTGCTAAATCCATGAATCCATTTTGTAATGTTACAAAAATTGATGCACTGAATGTAAAACTTTGTGGGTGGTAATGGACTGTTAAGTTAAGGCAGACTGCCAAAGTATTTCAGCTGGTTTATGTGGGCCAACTGGTTTTATGAACGTAAAAGTTGTAGACATATCACATCAGTTTAGACTTCTTGAATAATATCCAAAATAGTTCATTGTGTGGAGTTTTTGTATTATGCATGTCTTAGTTTGGAAAATAAGATTTCGTTTATCAGGGGAGTATGGGAATGTGCATCCGTTTGAGGCAGAGGTACGACAGTTGTTGGAGAACCCGGACATGGAGTCTGTGGTTTATTTCAGGAAAAGATGGAACCGTTGAAAGATGACTATGTTTGGGTTGTAACTAAGTCTCAATTGGAGGAACTGGCTGAGGTTCTGAGTAGAGAGAAAGCATTTGGAGTTGACACCGAGCAACATAGCTTAAGATCTTTCTTGGGGTTAACGGCTCTCATTCAGGTTGCTCTCTCTTAATCTTTACTGTGAAGCATATTCTGGTAGTTGGAAATAATTATGTAATGATTGAATGTGTACATGGTATTCGGAAAAAGTCAAACTTGTGTTCATTGACATCTAGATATATCTATCTATGACATACACATGCTTGGTACAAAATTATGGTTTGGTGTTCGTGTTAAATGCATCATGAGAGAGGTTTTTGCATGGGCGTAGATAGTCATGTAAAATTTTGGCCTAAACATCACAGGATGATCTTTTTTGCCAGATCTTTATGAAGAGAAGCGGTTTAACCTTTCTTATAGATGTCTATGTGTTAAATCTGGTTGTGTAGTTACACACATACTTATTTGAGTGTGTGTGTGTGACCAATTGTACTGCTTATTGTACTGCAGGAGTCTTCTTTTTCTTATTCTTTACATTTATTTATATTTCCAAGTCATACCTTTTCCACTTTCCTTGCCATTGAAGGGATAAGTAAGAGCTATTTAGGAGCCAAGTCTGGATGTGTCTCCTTTACTGCTTATACGCATATAATCAATACTTCTCGGATCAATTTTGTACTGTCTTTTTGTTTACATGTTTATTTTTCCGGAGTAGATATCAACTAAATCAGAAGATTATCTGGTGGATACGTTGGTTTTGCATGACGAGATGGGAATTTTACGATCTGTATTTTCCAATCCCAATATATGCAAGGTAATCTATTTGTTTTGTTGATGATCATGCTATGTTCTTATGACAACTGATGTTTGTTCTAAAAGGAAGAATAACTGATGATTGAAATGTTGTTATTATCCTTGGAAATTTTTTCATTTCCACCCTATTAAAAGTTGTATGGGCTGTTCGACATATTCATCTCAAATTTGTTCTTCCAAAAGAATCAAACAAAAGAATGATTTATTAATTTTTTTTGGAAGCTTTTTTATGATGATGTTATGCAATCACAGATTAGTTTTGAATCATCTTTGCATGTGGTTGTCGTCATTCAACCGTGATATTTTCATGTAGGTGTTTCATGGTGCGGATAATGACGTTCTCTGGCTCCAAAGGGATTTCCACTTATATGTTGTTAATTTATTTGACACAGCAAAGGTGAGTTTCAAGCAGAATATTTTATACATATTTCTTGAATTAGCTTGTATAGCTTCTTTGGTCCGAATTCGGTGGTTCTAAGGTGGATTAATACTTGTTTTTTTCCCCCTTATATAAGTTGGATTGATTAATGGTGTCTTTTTTTTTTGGTTATGTGACTTGATTTTTTCGTTCCAGGCGTGTGACTTGTTGGTGAAGCCACAGAGATCACTGGCCTATTTGCTCGAAATCTATTGTGGTGTCACAAAGAATAAGCTGTTCCAGGTTCGTATAGTTAAACATATGTATACTTTAGTGTAACATGCTGAAACAGAAGTCTTTTTTCTTATAATTAATTTTAATTTCTCGGAATTACATAAATGTAAAACGGTACTTTCTTAACCCGGAGAT
Source organism: Gentiana macrophylla (assembly GCA_026214975.1). Taxonomy (NCBI): domain Eukaryota; kingdom Viridiplantae; phylum Streptophyta; class Magnoliopsida; order Gentianales; family Gentianaceae; genus Gentiana; species Gentiana macrophylla. Next base: position 112,754,734 of record CM047809.1, on the reverse strand, counting down.
GCTGAGGTATAAATGTAGATATTTTCTCCTCTGCCTCATTGACGGACTTTTCTTGCTCTATTGTTACAGATTTTGTCCTGCTTATTTGTTTTTGGTTATCAATAATATTCTAATTCAGAAAAATGGTTCAAATATATGTTGCACTATTTCAGCGAGAAGACTGGAGACAACGTCCGCTACCTGTAGACATGGTGCAGTATGCCCGTGTAGATGCACACTATTTGTTATACATTGCTGGTTGTCTTGTTTCTGAGCTCAAACAACTGTCCAATGGTATGCATTTTTGTCAATATAATATGTAGATTTTTCTGTTTGCTTCTCTAAGTATCCTTTACAAGTTAGTGTATCAGAAAATCCGTCATGTCTCGATTTCGTTCTTGAGGCTAGCCGGCGTTCCAATTCAACTTGCCTTCAACTATACACAAAGGAAATAGAAGCTTATCCTGGAAAATCCGCTGCATCATCAATAATTTCACGTTATTTGAATGGTAAAGGGAATTCGCACTCTAACGATTTCGACACAAAGGTATGCATTTTCATAACTGTTGTGCTAATATATGCTTTTATGTGTTTTCTGTTCTCTTTTTTTGAGTTTTTTCGTGTCCTTTTTCAATGATTAGTTTCAGGATATCGTGACACGGTTGTGCGCCTGGAGGGATCTAATGGTGAGTTCTATTAGGCTCGTAAAGCTAAAAAGACTAGAATAACCTTGCTTCTTTCTATGCTGTTTTGTGCATATATTGATATGGTGCGTTCTATTAGGCTCGTATACATGATGAAAGCTTGAGATACGTGTTATCTGAGCAAGCAATTTGTGTTCTTGCAAGTGAACCTCCCATCACCGAGACGGATATACATGATACCATTTCAACAGCTGATGATTTGAATTCTGATTCTGTGACGTATAGTTCGTTTCTTCAGTCACCATCACCGGTTATTTGTAGTCATTTTGAAGATTTTAAGTTGCTATTCCAAGACAATACATCCCAGATTGATATCATGTACTCTTCAATTCTTCAAAAGCATCTCGGTCCGAATGGTACCTGTCCTTTGTCTAAATATAACTATGCCTTACTTTCCAACGTCGTCAGTTTGACACTAGCAAAAAAACCGATTCCTACCCAAAATGGATTTAGATCCAGAAGACAAGTTGCTCGAAAGACTTCCCGCGATTTGTTTGTTCAGAAATTTTCTTGCAAATCTCTGGTGTATCACAATTGCAAGATTTATGCAAATGATGGACGGCTCCTATGTTACTGTGATCGCAAAAAACTCGAGTGGTTAGTTTCGTGTCTTTACCACGCAAAAAGCTCGTGTTTTAATTGGTTTTTTGTGTAATGTATGTGAGCTTTTTTTGCTGCAGGTATATTCAAAGAGATCTGGCTAAACTTGTTGAAGACGACCCTCCAGCTATAATGCTACTATTTGAACCGAAAGGTCGTCCTGAAGACGAAGACAATGAATTCTATATTCTAAGTAAGAGAAATATATGTGTTGGTTGTGGTGAAGAAAATCACTATTTACGTTATCGAATAATACCCTCTTGCTATAGGATGCATTTTCCCGAGCATTTGAAGAGCCATCGCTCGCATGATATCGTCCTTCTTTGTGTGGATTGCCACGAAATTGCACATGCTGCTGCTGAGAAATACAAGAAACATATATCTTCAGAATTTGATATACCGCTTTTCATTCAAAAAGTCACTGATTCTGATCAAGCCCAAAGTTCTGTTGCATCATTGTCTGATGATGTCAATGCAAAGGAGGACGGTGTATCTCCTTTGCAGTTACGCACTGCAGCAATGGCGTTGATGCGTCATGGACCGAGAATGCCACCCAAACGGCGCGAGGAATTAACAGAGGTTAGGAAACATACATGCTTTGTCACCTTTCTGTAGAGAGTACTTGTTATGTGGAGAAAGATAATAACCAACTCATCCCTTTAGCCTCCACCTATGAAGCGCATATACTTTTGTGTCTCTGGTAGTGTGTCTTGTATCCGATACATGTAGGTATGTACCGGATACTTAGGATACGCGTCTAGGGGCGAAGGGGCGAATTTGTAATTTCTAAAAAGTAAGATACATGATTCGTGCATGCATATCCGTAACTCAGATATGTGAAATGAAAAACTATGTTGACTACCGCCATATAATGAATGAAATGCTGTCCAAAATGATGAAAAACCACCCAAAATGAAAGAAACCACAAGAAATTGCTTTATTTTATGTGTTTCAACATTTATTATTTGGTGCTTAAACTTTAATGATGTACAGTTTGGTCCATGTATTTTTAATATTTCTACATATGCCTTCCATACCTGTATCCTATAATTTAAAAAACCCTGCACCTGTATCCGTGCATCCGTACTATCCATTAATCCATACCCTACTGTGAAATAGTTACATCTTAACTGTCCACAAGGTTTTTACAATCGTTATACCACGAAATTTCTAAACATTTTTAATGTGCATGGCAAAAGCTAATTCTTGAATGCTGTATTTGTTATGAATTTCGACTTTTGCAGATTGTGAGTAAGTATTTTGGTGGGAGGCAAACAACAGAAGAAGATTTGGAAAAAGCATTACTAGTAGGAATGAGTCCTCATGAGAAAAGACGACTCGAGAAAAAAAGAGGAGTTACACTCAGACACACCGTAATAGACAACAACGCTACAAACAATTCTAATGGTAATAGTGACAAGCAAGCTAACGATGATACAGAAACACAGAATCAATCATGTGATAATGCTGGCATCAATGGTGAAAATGGCAGTGGAAACTCTGGTACTGAGAAAGTTTCATATAAACATGATATGAAGTACTCATTACTTGGCCATGGTCCACATGGAAAACTAGTGGTTGATCATTTACTGAGAGAACATGGGGAAGATGGTATCCATCAATTTTGCCAAAGGTGGAGACATGTTTTTGTTGAGGCCATTCGACCTCGTTTCTTGCCAGGTGGCTGGGATGTGATGCACAGGTACACTCATTGACTAATGATATTGTTTACTGTAAGTGTCACGACATGATGTGTTAACTGGTGTGGTATTACCGCTTCGTACTATTAAACGACATGCCGGTTTTCGTTTTCTTTTATAAATAAGATGCGGCCACACCGCCACATCAGCTATCACGTCATGTTGTGGCGCTCGTAGTTTTAATCTGTTTGTAACCATCATTAATCTATATATATATATATATATATATATTTTTAATTGGCAGTGGTAAAAGGGATTTTGGAGAGTTCAGTGTTTACAAACCAGCTAAAGTTTCTGCATCTGCTGAAGATGAAGTTGTAGTAGAGTGATTGATCTCTTTTATTTTTCAAGTAGACCATTTTCTGCTTCATAAATTTAAATTGATGGTTATTTATTATTACTATTATTATTAGTATTGAAGGCTGTACTTGTCCACTTATGAGGTTTACAAATTACATACATTTATAAAAGGTCTTATTTAGTTATTTATTATTATAAATTTTTTTTTTATGTTCCCTGCTAGATTTGAAAAAGACTGGTTTATTCACCATTGAAAAGCGAAGGAACTGATATGTTATGAGATGTTTAAATGGATGCAATGTAATGAAATGGTTTTTTTATGTCATTAAGGTGCTTGAATATGGTTTGAATAAAATAAGATGTAATGAAAAAAGATTTATTTGATAATTTTGAAAAATGAATGAGATGTGAGGGTATGAAAATGGACACCGCCATTACCATAACCCAGCACAAATGATCACAATCCATCACCACATAATGTCATCACCGTCACTCATCACCATCTATCATACACCATCCATCATATGTCACTACGTGTGTAATGTTCCACGTTGAAAAAGCCGGAAAAAAAAGTATTAAGATGTATGGTTAAGACATAATAGATTTGATAACTTAAGTTAATCATTTTAGATCAAACAATGAGTATGGACTTAAGTAGTTACTGAGTGTAATAAAGAATTTCTCCTCATTTGTCTGAGGACTTTTGTCTTTAGACAGATCTCATAACTCTCTTTAGCATCTTATCTATATAAGCAGATTGTGACGAGCCAAACAATCTCTATCGATATTTATTATGTGAATATAGGCTGTTTCACCCAAGTTTTTCATCGAGAAATTCTTGGATAACGAAACTTTCACAGACTTTCACGAATCTTTTATTACATTCAAGAAAACGATTGGTTTAAGATGGTATTGCATCAAATAGTGGATTCAAAGCCGACAAATCGAATCCAATTTTTATCGTTCGACGCTACTTGCAATTGATCTGCTTCTTTAGTGGTTTCGTCAGGGTTCATGTCTTCCACAACATTGGGATGTTACGGATAAAATGACAGGATTGTGATACGTCAAACCCATGAAAGAGCCCTGTGGATCCGGATCAGGTCCACATACAGGCCCAACAACCGACGAGGCCCTTGGTCCAACCAGCTCGCGCTTCCGTAAGCCGAACTAGGCTAGGTACAATCCAGCTCGTCTCGCCCACTTACGATTCTTATCATTGGCTACGCAAACGGGCGTCGATCAAACGATGTATCCAGCTCAGCATGAAACATTGGGGGCCGATCTGCTCGCCCTTCCAGCCCGTAGTCCGTCACCTCGGACCACTGCCTGCTTGGCTAGGAAAGAGCTCGCTTGGCTAGGAAAAAGCCCGCAACGGTCAGGATACAAGACCGCCTCATCGGAGCCCGACGACGACCTTGTATTTTATTTTTCCCGCCTTTGTAACCGCAGATTATAGTCCCCAAGGACAGAGCCAAGATTTCAACTTGGGGTGGGCTATGACAATATCGAGTTCGTTGGGTGGACTGGATTAAGAATATTTTATGGATCAAACTGGACTATATAGACATTTTAGTGTAACATTTTTTTGTTCGGGTGGGCTTATCCCCCCTAGAATTATACATTGCCTCCGTCTGTAAATAGCGGCGTCCTCTCACACACCAGAATTACGTTATATTGACTTGATCCCTTAGACCCTTACAAGTCGAAAGTGCAAGCACGAAGCGATCCCATACGACGCAGCCATCACACACACCACCCCCGTTCATTATGTTGTTCTTCAACATTCAAACAAAAAATATTGCTCACTTTGATTCAAATATCCACTGCTAAAATTCATAAAACGTGTTTATGATAATTCCGACATTATGAGATTGAGTGGTAGCTATTCTGGAGGAAAACGAATCGCCTAAGTTGTGGACGAAGGAAAATTATTTTTTTCTTTTAGAAAGAGAGGTTAGAGGTTTTTTTTTCCTATTTTTTTAATGCACATATCAGTTTCTTAAGAAAAAAAAAACATTTTCTCTATAAAAAAATGTTTATCTTGCCGGTTCCCGCTTATCGCTCCAACCATTTCCAAAATTTTAATATTCAAAAAAAACAAAATACTCTATTGTTGCTTTTACCCACAAAACGTTACATCCCTTTTCTCCATTTTCCCGCCCACAACAGCTCAGACCGCGCGCTCAAACCCTACTACGCTCCCCCATTTTTCTCTATAATTACATTCCCCCCGGAAAATCCATTCTCACATTCCACCCCCCACACCCCACCTGAAAACTCTACCAACGATCATGAACCGCCGCACAAGGAGGCAGTCAGAAATCCGTGAGAGTCCTTCATTCCTCCGGTACCTGAAGCCCGGAGCTTTAGCTCAGCTTAGAGACTCCAGAATCAGTGCACGGTTTCAGCGTCTGGAATTTCCGCCGTCGTCGCCGACGGTGACAGCTCAGATCCCTTCCGCCCCACGTTCTCCAGATGCTGCGCCTGAGAATCAAGGACAGATTGGTGTGCAGGCAAATGGTCCTCCTTCTTCACCTTGTTTTGGTCGGATCTATGGACCCCGGTGCCTTCAGAGGAAGAAGCTTTTGGCGGCTAAAGGTTTGTACTTTTCTGGAATGAATTCTGGTGGATCTGGCCCGGAAGCTGATCCGATTGTAGATAGTTTTGGTGGCAGTGATAGTAATAGCCACAATAATATTCTTGTAGCACACTAAATCAAAATCAAAATAGCTTTGTGTGTAGGCTTTGTTGCTAATTTTCTCTTACTTTCATATCAATTAATTTTACAAAAATGAATATTTTCTCCTTAATAAAGAGTCATTTCCTGTGAATCTAGTTGTTTACTTTCTTTGAAATATTTTCGCATAATCTGTGATTACATTTCTGTTCAGATGTGTATGTTGTCGAAATCCCAATTCAATGTTTATCTATTCAATTTCATTCTACTGTATTGTGATGAACCAGAGAATTCGTCAATTGGAAAGAAAAGAAATTGGGGATTTGGGAGAAGATCTTGAAGATTAGAAGAAATTAGAGACAAAGATAATTGACTTTATTGATCACCATTCTCTCCCTATGACTTTATTAATTCCGGTATTTATACTACTACTTATTATCTTCCTAATGAGCTCTAATCCCTGAACTGAAAGGCTCAGATCGTCACCAAATTGAACATAAGGATGTCATCTATCAATATGATGACGCCTGGTTAATCGAATTTTAACTTCCGATGATGACGATCTTCCAAGGAAATTGTTCTTTTATTCTGTGAATCAAAAATTTTGGACTGATCTTTCAACAAATTAGCTGTTTCTATTGCTGAATCTTCGTTTGTATTGAACTTTCTATCATTTAGGTATTTGTCTTGTTGAATTACGTTTGCTTTGAATTATACTGTTTTATGTTTTGGTGATAGTTTTGACATTGTTAAACTTATTGTTTTCGTGCTGTACCTCGAATGCTGTTACCGTTGTTATCAAATACAGGAATGGAGGTAGAAGTTCTCTGTTCACGTTGCATGCTTTCTTAAGCTGATAAACCTGAAAATTCAAGCATAAATAACACTTACCGAATTCAATTTGTCCGACTCTATGTTTATATTGACGATTTGTTGTGTTTCCATCATTTTCTTAAAAATATAGGGTCCAGTCTCCGTTTTGAGTATATATAGGGTCCGTCTCCGTTTTGAGTATGTATTATTTGGGTTAATTCATATTCAGCGCCGTTTTGAGTATGTATTATTTGGGTTAATTCATATTCAGCGAATGCTTTGTGGTTACATATTTATTTAATTTATTGTGTTTTATTTATCTCATATTCGCCTTGCCCCATTCTTTTCGGTTTGGTTCTTCTTTCCTCCCACCGGGAGCGAAACTCCAGCGCAAGTCCGGTCGCTATTCCTTCCTAATTCACGTTCTTGGGATAGAGATTTGGTTTAGAACTCCTTTTACCTGCATGAGGCCGAGGCCATTCTTAGTATTCCCTTGCCAGACAGGACACATACTGTATTATGTGGCATTTTGACCCCCGGGGTCGGTATACGGTGAAGTCCGGCTACCCATCTGCACCATAGACTACTGTTGCGGTCCAGGCCCTCGGTTGCTAGGCAACAAGATGATATCTGGCGGAAGATTTGGACTTTGCCTGTCCGGCCACATATAGCTCATTTTTTGTGGAGGGGTTCACACGATTTCTTAGCGACTGGAGCTTCGCTTTGCCGTCGCAACATGGGAACTGAGGGTTGTGATCTTTGCGGGCCTCAATCGGAGGATTTATTTCATTCTTTGTTTCACTGAGCAATTGCTGGTGCGGTGTGGAAGCGTGTTGGGGATGTTAACCTTCAGGAGGGCCTTCGGCGAAGCTCTGATTTCCGCACGTTGCTTAAATATCTCTTCGATGCTTGTGACGTGTCACGTCTAGCGTACTTGGCCACGGTCTTGTGGTATATTTGGAAAGCACAGTGTGCATGGCTTTATGTAAACCAAGCAGTGGATATATGGCGCATTGTTGCGTCTGCAGGGGGTGATGCTCAGGAATATGCGGATCTCTTACAGACTCCTCTTCATGAGTCAGCCAGTTAACCGTGGCCTACTAGTTGGCAGCCACCTATGGGGGATCGGGTTAAGGTTAATGTTGATGCAGCCCTTTCTATAGATGCCTGTTCCTATGGGGCTGTGTTTCGTGGGTTGGATGGTCGAATACTGCGTGCATGCTCGAGGAGGCTGGGTCAGAGTTTAGATGTCAATTATGCGGAACTCAGTGCTATTTATCGGCGCCTTCTTTTAGCTCGTGAGTAGGGATATCGTGTGTTATGCTTGGAGTCGGGCTATCTCTCATGTGTTCAGCGTCTTCTATCGCCTGCTGAGGATTTCACCTCCCTTGGTTGTTTAGCTAGGGATTGTTTGCACGTAGCTGAGTCCTTCGACTCTCTTTCTTTCTCGTTTGTTAAGCGTACCAGTAATAGGGTGGCTCAACTCTTAGCCCAGGAGGGTCTAACTTATCTTGGTTTTGTAAATTGGGGTACTACGCCCCCAATACACATTCTTGCTGCTTGTAATTCTGATTTGCCTTAATAAATTACGTTGGTTGTGCTAAAAAAAAGTTTCGTACGTTATTTTAAATGTCAAAGAGAGAAAAATAACACATATTAAGAAAGTGATTAATGTGTCTAAAATATAGTGTAAAATAACAAAATTATTCTTTATTCCTTGTGTATGAAAAATTGTACCAAAATTTAGGTTTTGAAATATGGGCTAATTATTTAAAAGGACTGATTTTCAACTTATTGTGTAATATGACATTCAAATCTTATTTAGTTATAAGGACATTCTAATTTTAAAAGGAAACTTATTTAGTTATAGGACATTCTAATTTTAAGTGGATAAAGAGGAAGAGGATAAAAAAAAAAAAGAAAGAAAAAAAAAAAAAAGAAGCTCTCAAAGAAAAAAAAAACTTTTTTTTTTATTTTATATTTTTTTTTTTTAATTCACCATATGTCTAAACGTCATATATTTTGATCTAAAACTCGGATCATCATAATTTTTTCACTAAAATTCATATTTTTTCGTCTTCTTTATTCTAAAATCAAATTTTATATTTTTCCGAATACATTTCAAAAATCAATTTTTTTCTTCATAAAATCGACGTGGCGATTGATCACCGTCATACATTGACAACCGACATCCATTAACCACCCCGATGCAATGACGCCGCGATTCATTGAATACCATGATGTATTGACCGCCACGATCCATTGACAACTTTGATCGATGGCATCTCATTGTATAAGTCATCAATGTCATCTGATCTCGACATCAATGTCATCGCGATAAGTCAACAATGCCATCGCGATCGACATCAATGCCATCGCGATGTTTCATCAATGTCATCGTGCATAATCAAGAATGTCACTGCATAAGAAAAAAAAAGAAAAAAGGAAAAAAAGGAACGACAGCAGGTTTTTATTTTATTTTTATTTTTAAATTCATCATATTTATAAACGTCATATATTTTTGTCTAAAACTCGGATCATCATAATTTTTCACTAAAATTCATATTTTTCGTCTTCTTTATTCTAAAATCAAATTTGATATTTTTCCGAATAAATTTCATAAATCAATTTTTTTCTTCATAAAAATCTACGTGGCGATTCATCACCATCATACATTGACCATCTACCCCGATGTATTGACCACGGGATCCATTAACCACCCCGATGCAATTACCGCCGCGATTCATTGAATACAATGATGTATTGACCACCGCGATACATTGACAACCTTGATCGCTGACATCTCATTGTATAAGTCATCAATGTCATTGCATCGACATCAATGTCATCAGATTCGACATCAATGTCATCGTGATCCGACATCAATGTCACCGCGATAAGTCATCAACGCCATCGCATCGACATCAATGTCATTGATAAGTCATCAATGTCACTGCATAATCAAGAATGTCATCGCGATAAGCCTGCACCACCAAGATGATCATATAGGGCACTCTTGTCAATCTCTCTTGATGATGGTAACTCTTGCACACATAGTAAAACACACTTTACACTAATAGGCCAGCCAGATTAACTATCACCAGCAACCCAACCAAAAATCCACCAACCATAATTGTTGTAAGCACACCATGATTATCCCCACCATTAACCACAACTGATGAGAATATAGTGTGATCACCCACAAATAGCCATATACACAAAAACAAGGTCGAAAGCTATCATGGTCGCCGCTTTAACAATTGATAGCTCTTTTCATAGTTGCAAGCTCATAAACCGGCTCCAATATAGAAACCACGCTAGCCAAATGCCATAAAGCACTTATATCGACCGCAACCCAAAAAACAGGACAAAGACAACCATAAGAGAAAAGAAAAACAACCCCAAACTATGAGTATCCACATCTATTATAAGCAGCACCAGAAACCCAAAAAAGACTTAATTGTAAGCCACCATGGTGAGTGAAACCCATAAGAAGGTAATAAAGAGCCTCCTAGATCGTACTTGTGCTGCGAAAGCAAAAAGGACTATACCATCTATTATAAGCACCCAAATACACTGTCAACTAATTAGTAAAACACAATCTATGAATGCTCTGAATGTTTCTCCTAGATGTGTTATTGTGTCACTGCTTCAGACATCAATGTCACTGCATAAGTCATCAATGTCACTGCATAAGTCAGCAATGTCCCTGCATCAGTCATCAATGTCATTCCATCAAGTAGCATGTAAATCAGAAAAATATTTCTTAATTCGGTACTTCTTGAGCTTACACTTGTACTTGGGATAAACACTCAAAAACTTATCATACGCATCACTAAGCATAGGAATTGATTCTTCGAGAGAAAAATCTTCTATCACCCAAAAAGCGTTGGCCCGCAAAATTTTTTCTCGGGCATGGAGCCTGGCTAGAGATCTTGAGGATGTTCCTAAGTTTTGATCATGATTAGAAGGTTTTGAATCAATGGCATGTGATTTTACAAGAGACCCATCTTCGAGAGGCCTCTTGAAGAGCTTCCCTAAGTCTATTTTCTTGTGTATTATTGAGATTTTGATGTTTTTTCTTCTTACCTTCTTTCTTTTTTGTCGAACAGAACCTTCTCCTTTTGATTGCGCCTCTTTTCCACAATCATAGATGCAGTGGGATATAGGCTTCCATAATGAAAAATGCATTAATTCAAATATCCTCAAACCCAAGATCCGATTAATTACCGAAAATGGTTCCTTTTCACATGTTAACCATTCAAAGAACTACACAATCAACAACTTCTTCATTCTCCACTTGGCGTAAACAACAAAACGACACTCATTTCAAACTGAAACATCGATTTAAAACACGAAAAGAAGTTTTTTTTTTTTAATCAAATAGCGCCTGGAAGGTGTCGATTAAGAGGAGAAATGAAAATGATATCGAGACATTAAAAACAAAAATTACAAGTGTAATTTAACTATGAAAAAAAAGCAGAAAAATTTCAACACCTACCAATGTATGTCAAAACAGTTGAACGAAGTTTAAAAATCACAGAGACCCACTAATGATTCCAAACCCTTATTTCAATGCCACCCACTTTAACAACTCAAAAGGTACACAGCTCACAGAAATCCTTCAACCGCAGAAAAGAAACAAAACGAACAAATTATTAAAAAGAATTAAGAAGAAAAAGTGGACGGAACAGATGGATTATGTTAATAACCCCAAAGTATTTTGACTCTTCTTTTTCTTCGCGGAGTAGAAAGACGGTGGGATTTCCGGAGAAATACAATAATAGCAAGAAGGCGGACAAGAAACGGTACAAACATAAGCATTAGCAAGAAAGTCGATGGGATTCGGAAGTAATGTCAGTAGGAAAAGAAAAAAATAGATTGTCCTTATAACCGAATAAGTTTTTTGAGTCATTCTAAATGATTATTGTTCTCTAACGACTACTTTATAACTAATATCCACTTGAAATAAAGGGTAAATGAGGGAAAAATAAAAGGCTATATTGATAATGTAAAACGACAAGATAAATAAAACAAACCAAATTGTAAAAAGTGATCGTTAAAAAAAACGGAGGAGGTATATTTTAAGGAGACAAAACTATGTCTTGTTTATGTTAAAGGGGGTGTGGGGAGGGGGCAGGATATAGCGGTAATTCTTTTCTAATACCTCATTTCAGACTGACACACGCGTGGATGATTCTGGATCACACAGTTTGAATTTGAGTTGAAATTGTGTGGTCCAGAATCATCCACGTGTGTTACCCCTCAAATTGACTCACCATAGAAAAACTTCCCAGACATAGCTGAACGGATATTTTTTTTAGTGTCCTTGTAATAAAATAAAATAGTTTCCGCTAAAAAATAAAATAGATAGATATGATGTAATATTGTAAAGATAAAAGCAAGAGAAAACAAAAACTTTATTCAACGTAGAAAATTGTTTTCTTATTGAAGTAAACAAGTTAAATAAATCTCCATTCCAAAAACTCTCAATATTTCTTCAAAAAAAAATAACACTCACAATATTGATAAAACTCGCAAAATATTGATAAAACATCAAATTTTATTACGATCATATACCAAGTATGACTTGATGATACATGACCAATAGAAATTACAAGAATAGGTGGGCCCAGCTATGTAAAATATATGCGCCCAACATTTATAAATTTAGCCTTATATATAAATTATATATTGGTGGACAAGTATGACATGATGTATCTGGACCATCATAAAACTGCTAAAACATAACGGTCACACGGATTCGTATAACTAGTTTTTCAACAGAGGTTCTGCTTTCTCTTCCCATGTAGCCAACCTCTTTTGAGCTGATTCCACCTAAAATTAGATAACCAGAAAACATATAAATTGATCTATTAAAGAGCTTTTGCAAATAGCTAGGATATGGAACATAAAATATTTGACATGAAAATAAAATACAAAAAAAATAAAAAATAAAAAAATGAGTTACCTCTTTGTTCCAATCTGTTCGACAAGTGGTCCATAAAAGTATGACGGTCTGCAAGAACGTCCCTCCGATCATCCCTAGCCATATCCCCTGCATTATTTTGCATCATTAATTAGATACACACCGGCAGGGGCGGAGCTATTGAGGCCCGAGGAGGGGCGCGTGCCTCCCTCGGTTTTGAGAATTTACTAGTATATATAGCCTTATATATATTTTGACATTATCTTAGTTTTAGTATATATATATATATTCTTCAGTCGGTAGGGGTTACCTTAGCGTCAAGTTTGAAGTAAAAGCTAAGAAAAGCTCCGAGGGGGATTCCGACAATGTAATAGCAACCCACATTTACATAGGCAACAAACGTTTGCCATCCACATCCAACAGCAACACCTGCATTAAACACATTCAACTACTATATATTTTAAACAAATAAAATTATAAGAGTAATTGACGATGGTCGGCTTCGCCAATGCTACGTGTCATGAATATAAAGGTTAAGCTCAAAGAGAGTACGGAGGACGTCCCGACCAACATCCACCATAATCCTGAGTGCGAACTGCCTCATTCCTCCTGACCACCGCAGGTCGGTTCGGTCTGTAAGGTACACGCAGAGCGTGGCTATAGGGGCTCGGCCAATGTGCCCGAGCGCTCAGTCAGGCATACGCACGTTTCCATAATCTAAGGATAAACGTAAGGGAAGAATCCAGCCTCATTAAGGCTCTTATTCAAAACTAAAGATAAAGGAGATATTATCTCCTAATAATCAGGGATCCATATCAATAATATTTAATATCGAAATAACCGAATCCTTGAAGGATACGGCAGGATTAGGGTTAGACTCCCTATATAAACCCCCTACAAGAACTACGGCCGGCTTGATTCCAATTAAATACATTGGATACGTAGGTAGTTTGAGAATAACTCGAGTTCAGTCAAAATACCACAAAACAACCCCCTCTTTTGGTGTTTACCGGTGATCGGAGAACTACCATTAGATCGATTAGCCCGCAAATAATTGTCAGTGAAATCCGACTTCATCAGTAATGATACAGATACTAGAGATAGAATCACCAATCAATCAGAGATTGACATGTGTCAGCGAGAGATGATTGATTTACTTATACTGCTATGTCATTGTACTACTTGTAACAAACTAGTCCTTAGCAATCTGCACCGTTGGTCATTATGATTAATTCTAAATTGATCATGATGTAAATTCATCATGATCAACGGTGTAAATGATTGTTGTGACACATCGGTTGTGCCCAAATGTGGATGTACTTTAATGACTAACGAGGCTGCCAACCCGCTAAAAAAACTAATACAGTGGGATTTTCTTTTACGTACACATAATTATGTGAAATTTCCAGGTTTATTTTTATATATTGATCTGTATTGATTCATATAGAGTTATAATATATAAAACTAAGTTTAGTAGTTACAAAATTTGATAAATTTTCGACCAGTATCCCTAAATTTCTAAAGATATCAGTTCGTTTTGTTACCAGATAAGACAGGTTGAATCCCATTGAGAACGAGGCTAACAGCAAGATAAGGGCATAAGTCTGATACTGCTTCAGCTACTGCTTCTCCATCTGTGAAAACGTAGCTGATATCATGGCGAAAAACAAGCACGATCACGGCGCAGATGATGCCTATGATGCATGAAAAAACATTCACAACCACCACCGAAAATGCTGCAGCTTTTGGATGTCCAGCTCCAAGCTCATTGCCTACTCGCACGCTATATATAACACCATTATATATATTTAAACACACATGTTAATTAGTATCCATCTTTTCTTTATTTGTTAATAGAAATAAAAATAATACCATAATCATGACTTCCTATAGTTTGTTGGACTTAAAAAAAGAAGATATAGTCTTCAGGAGCATTCCTATGTAATCAGGGGCGCTAAACGAAAATTTTATTCTAGGGCCCATTACTGTGAAAAAAACTACGGTGTAACACTGATTTTTAAGGTATATATATTATGTGACCATGTGTAAAAAATGGTGTATAAGCTGATTATAATATTATGACTGAATATGTGTATTGATTTGAGTTTTACTAATTTTTTTTTAGGTTTATGTAAAAAAGTAAAAATTAACTGAAAATACACTACTTAATGTATAAAGGCGTGCATGGCCCTAAAAATATGGATATTGAGAGGCGGCCCTAGGCTGTGGCCTTATGAGCTTGTGCCTAGGGGACGCCCATGTTCACGTATGTGCCCGGCCAGGTGATTCAGGTTGTCTGCGCCAGGGACGTCCATGTTCACGTAATATAGAGTACGGACCTTGCTGCTGCGTTGAAACCAATTGCTATCATTAATACCCAACCATTAATTGATGTGCTGCAAATAAAATGCAAGATCTATCAAATTGATATATATATGTATGTATGCATGTATGTATGTATGTATGTATGTATGTATGTATAGTTACAGAGCCTTACCATACAGAAAGTGAATCAAGAGCAAGTTCAGGATGCTGTAGCAATCCAGCAAGCAAAACAAGGATTTGCATGTACCAAATCTCTAAGCAAAGCATGACAGCTGATGAAGCTGACAGCTTAAAAAAATCCCAAAGCCCATGAAATGCTTCCATACTAAACCCTCTCCAAGTCCTCTTGCATTTCGAGCTGTTGACAATGTAAATATATTGTCCAATCACAACAACCCACCATGAAAAACTCAGGATCAAAGCTGCACCTATTAATCCAAGTCCAAGCTTGAATATTGCTACCCAACTCAATACCAAATGCAGTGCTAATGTGCCTATCGAAATGTAGGCGCTTGGTGCCACGATACTCTGAGATTGAAGAAACTTCTGAATCGGGAAGTTTGCCGCGTATGCGAATATTTGTGGGATTAGGCCATAGATGAATATTGCTGCTGCTGATGCGATTCTTGGCGATTCGCCGAGTAACATGAGAAGGGGTTTAGAAAATGCATATATAATTGTGAGCAATAGGCCAGTGGCTGTGAGGAGTACTGTTGATCTTTGGAGATAAATGCCCAGCATTTCATATTTTCCAGCCCCATATGCTTGTCCACATAGAGTTTCCACTGCACTTCCCATTCCAAGCTGGTTTTTTTTTTTTGTGAAAACATATAAAAGATCATTATTATTTAATACTTGATTATCAAAAAGAATTAATGTTTAACTCACCTATGATACGCCGTTGACAATCCCCCACAAGCTGTTTACACCCCCGAAACTCTCGAACACAAATATTTCAAAGTTTTTTTTTCTTCTTTATTTCAGTTTTTCCATAGAAATGTTAATAGATATCATGATATGATTTCAATATTGACTATAATTTGACAAGTAATATATAGTGTTTAATTAACTTATACGTTTATTGTTGATGAGGATTGAAATGTAAATTTTTTTGTCGCCACTTGTGAGATTTTTTTTTCCAATGTTATTTATACGGCATAATTTTCTGAAAAAATACTAAAATTTATTTATACTTTATGATGTATTTTTTTTTTACTTCCCAAACTACAAACGTTAACTCCAAGTAATAATTCAATGGATCGACGTTCTTAACAAGTCGACATTGACATTTCTAAAACTATAAGGTCGGTGTCATTACTAACGCTTTTTTAAAGCGCGTACGCGCTACTTTACGTTATTTTCATTAAAAATAATCAATATCTTGAAGTAATTTTTTCATTGTTTGAAATAATCGTGGTGTCGAAGATAAAAGTGTGATGCCAATGGAATCATTTTTTTGTTGTAACATATACTTTAGTGGCTCATATTAGATGGGCTGTAAGACTAAATATCTTATAGACTGATGAGTTGACACACTGAATATACATACTACATAGAAAAAAATAAAACGGGCAGGGTGGGCTTAGCCCCTTAGCCCATAGTCTACCTTCGTCCTTGATTGTTGATAACAATAACATTTAACAAGTTGAAATATATTGAGGGTGAAACAAATTTTTGTATTTTCTTTTGTAATTACGTTGAAGTCAAATATTTTTTTAAATGTAATCAAAGATTTATGTATTCATTATTTGTCAATATATCATTGTCCCAAAAGTTCAATTCTAGCTTGTACTACACATGTGGTTCACAATTCACTAATGAAAGCATTTTACAGATGGCAAATTTATGATGGTCGTGACACAAATATAACTTGACGGTTCGAAACCATTTAGATTAATAATTTTGTGTTAGTCACACATGGTTTTTTATTTTTATTTATTTATTATAAAAAAACCATCTATTCTAAAACATATGATTGATGAAGAAGGTGATAATATGGTGGTCCTACATGCACCACCATAAAATCACTGTTTACAGATTAATCATATATATGCATGTTTCATACGTTTCAAACCTATATTAATAGAGCACACAAAATAGAAAAGATAAGTAATATATATACTGCAAAGGATACCGTTAATTAGTCGTGATGCCCGAAAAACAATTTTTTGTAATTATTTTTATAATTGATAAATGACAGATTTATTTTTCATCTTATTATTCGCTTCGTCTTGTAAATAATACACTATCAAACCCAAGTAAGATCGTATATATATAGCCATATAAGTTTTGTGTGTCGTGTCACACGCAATGATTAAGTGTATGATGATACACTTAAATTGTTAATCTGTTGTGAACTTACTCAAAGTATGAGGTTTATTGATTACACCATCATTAATGCACGCCCAGATCATTTTATGATGTGAACGCCTTATCCGACCGTCGATGATATTGGTTATCTAAGTGGGGTATTTATATATGATGTAGTCATATATGACTGGACCAATTTAATCTGAATTTCTCATATAATCCGTGATTGAGAAATATTATTAAATCACAAGATGATCATTTATGGATTAAACTTAATTCTGAAGTGATTGCATACTCCTGTTTGTTTCATGATAAGATTTGATTGTTCGTCAAGGATTGCCAAGTGGTGCGGTCCGAATCACTTTCACGCTATCATTATTTGGGAATAAGTAGCTGAGTGTGTGTTTCACAGATATGAAATCCATTCCTTTCTGCGGAAAGTAGAAAGACAATCAATCCTCTTATTTGTTAATCCTATAAACTGATCGATCCCGGGAGTTCATATTGGTTATGAACTAATTAATTGATCATTAGTGAGTTAATGATAAATAAGGATATTATATATATAATGAAAAATGTTTACGGAAATATTCCCGCTTCATTATGGATAGTCTATGGAGCGTTAGTCTGTATGTAATAATTATATTAATGGACGCTTATTGACTCGACATATTGAGAATAAATTATATCTATAATCGACAGATTCAATTTCGGATTTATGGTATCGTGATTCCGAAATTAATAAGTTGTGTAGAAATAGTCTGTTCGATAAATATTTTATTTAATTTATGGAGCTACTAGTAATAGGTTCATGGTCCCCAGATTGGCTTCTAACACAATTTCTCGCATTTTAAAACATCGTGAATAAATTAAATAGTTGGTCTATTTAATGAATATGCGATATATATATTATTTATTCGGTAATTAATAATATGTAAAATAGAAAATACATTTTCTATTATTCGATGACGTTCGAATACGGCAACGACGTGCACCAGTCGTCGTTTGGAGATATAACTCGGAAGATCACGGCATCTCTTCAGTCGGGTAATCTCGTAACTTTTTCTTTAAATTATTAATTAATCATTTGTTAGTTAATTAGATCGCAAAATTCATGCTTTCGCCGTAGATCTTGATCTAATCAAGATCTAGACGAATCTGTGTGGTGTTCTGACTCGGATTCAGATTCCGGCTAGCAACTCCAACAGACACAACCACTCAGATACAAAAGCATATATATTACTCTTAATTAAAAGATAAAGATGACACCACCATAGGATATATAGGATAGACATGTAATTGAAGAAGAAAAAGTATATACCATGACACCATATGCAAAAGTCGAACACCATTGTTACTAAGAGAAGCAGCAGCAGTTTTGGAGATTACCAAGATGCCCCTAAAAGATTTGAGTGGATGTAACCATTACAAAATTGATAATGTAAACAGAGACAATTTGAAGCAACAAGATGCACTAGTAGCTTTATCTCTATCCATGTCGCTACTAACCGCTTTAAATATGGTATATCTCTGCTATTCAATAAGTCCTCAAGTTCTTCACTTGCTTCTTTTCGTATTTCTGAAGCTGTATGTGGAAGTATCTGTTGTTGCAGTTCATCATCTGAAAAAGTTTGGTTGTCAACTCCTTTTGGAGACTCCATGAATGAATGAATACTAGCTGCTGGAGAATAACAGATGGTAAAAAGCTACGTGTTATATGGGTTTTTATACTCGTGTTGTGAATTGTGATTTCTGTCTTTTATATATTATTGAGATTGAGGCCACGACTCTAACGCCCCCCCAGATCCCAGTTCTGGCAGCGCTAAATAAGTCATAAATAATCCGGTCAATTTTTAGACGGCCGTCCTCGTTTGGTCTAAAAGTACTAAGTCGAGTTGACAAAACCTTTATGTTTCATACTTATATGAGGTAAGCAGGACTTTACTTTACTGATATGGGACTTTACAACGACGGCCACAACAAAATAACACAACACACTTTTGGACTAATGTGATATCTATTTATTGATGGATAGTGATATACGCGTACCCTAGAAAAATTTACATAAAGTTCACACCCTTATCATCTCATTCTTTTTTTAATTTCAAAGAAAATTAAAAAACACATAAACACTCACAACCACAAGATACTATTTGACGTAAATTTTATGTGGATTTTTAGAGGTACACGTACCATTAATTATCCTCTAGTTAGGTCCAGACCACCCATTAGGCGGGGCAGACGACTGCCGTAGGCCCACCATCAGGGCAGCCCCTCGATGACATGTTTTACGTAAAACTAATCGTGTAGGTCTAACATAATTCAAACTGTATTGTGTTTTCATTGATTCAATAGGAGTAATGAGAGTAAATATATAGGTTTGAGTGTCTTAGCCAACAAGCCACGAAAAGATAAATATTAAATACTAAATAGAATAATCTTATTATACTAATATATCCTCGACACGCCCCCGCAATCCTGTGGGAAGTGGCTGAACACAGAGATTGGACTTTAAACTTGAAAAACGAGGCTGAGCGAACGGTTTAGTGAGGACATCGGCTAACTAATCCTTCAAGGAGATAAAAGAGATGCCGAGCTTCATGCGGCGGCGATTATTTCGCAAACATGGTGGAAGTCGATCTCAATGTGCTTCGTGCGGACGTGAAATACCAGATTGTGAGCAAGGTAGGTGGCGCCAATATTATCACACCAAAGAGGCGGGGAAGACAACGGAATCTGCATCTCACGAGGAAGACTGCAAAGCCACTAGAGTTCGGCGGCGATGTTAGAAAGAGTCTTATCCTCGGCCTCAGTGCTACTCTTCGAAACAGTCAAGTGTTGCTTACTATGCCAACTAAAGAGATTATCACCAAGAAAGACACAATATGCCCTAACAGAACTTCAATTATCACTGTCAGCAGCCCAATCAGAATTAGAATAAGCCCGGAGCGAAATGGAGGATCGGCGGGAGAAGAATAGACCATCGGAGATAATGTGTTTAAGATACCGAAGGAAGTGCTTAACGGCAACCCATTGAGCTTCGGTAGGTGAATGTATATACTTACTAACCTTGTGAACCGTGAAGAAAATATCAGGCCAAGTGAAACTAAGATACTGCAAACCGCCAACTATGGTGCGGTAAAGTGAGGAATCGTCACAGAAAGGGCCGTCGTCAATTGTAAGCCGTGTAGAGGCCGACAAAGGTGTTTGGCAAGGCTTGGCCTTGTCCAGAGAAGCACACTATAGAAGCTGGAAGATATACTTGCGCTGAGTGAGAAATAACCCATCGGAGGTAGGGAGCACCTCAATACCAAGAAAATAGGACAGAAAACCAAGATCCTTAACCGGAATGTTCCGACCAAGATAAGAGATAACTTGCTCAATAAGAGAAGAGGACGAGCTAGTAATAATAATATCATCCACATAAATCAGTATATAAATGCGAGCACCATCACGAGAGTAAATATATAAGGAGGTGTCGGCTTTGGAGCCGACAAAGCCAAACTGTGTCAAGACATCTTTAGAGCGAGAGAAACAAGCATGGAGGGCCTCGACGAAGGCCATAAAGCTGCGGCAAGAAGACGGAAAACATAGTCAAGATAATCGGGATGAACAAACCCCTGTGGATGCCGATATAAACGGGCTCGAGATAAATGCCCATGGAGAAAAGCATTACGAATGTCCACTGATTTAAAAGACCAACCACGAAACAACAAAGAAAGAAGAAGATGAATAGTGACCGGTTTAACAACCGGACTGAATGTGTCAGTAAAGTCAACTCCCTCGGTCTGATGATTATCCTTGGCCAAAAGGCGAGCCCTATGGCTCTCAAAACAGCCATCTGCATGATGTTTAGTGCGATTAACCCATTTGTTTCCAACAATGTTCATACGAGGACGTGGAGGAACAAGATCACATGTATGGTTGCGCAACAACGTGTCAATTTCCTCTCTCATAGCATTATGCCAATTCGGGTGTTTGAAGACTTCAGTAAATGAAGTAGGGTCCAGGGAGTCGGTAGATGCAACAAGGGCTTTAAGAACCGGATAGCGGATAAAGTCAGGCCGAGAGATAGGTTTAAGCGGCAGTGATAAAGGCATCCTCTCAATAGGGAAGTGGAAGGTTGGATTGGGCAAGAAGGGAAAGACCGATTTCAACAATTTGTGATTGTCGGCATTTCAATGGTACCAACTTGTTCAGAAGGTGTGGGGGCGGAAAGGCGATAACGGATGCCGAGAGAGGTAAGAAAGAGTAGAAACACGACGATACTCACCACCGGTCGGTTTGGATATATTTTAGTTTTGTATTGAACTAACGTTCAATCATAGCAAGCAAGTCAGGAAAGATCGTTTCAACATCAGATTTTGTGTTTCAAAGGATAAAGCCGTATGTATTTTGTAAAGTCATCCAGAGAGCTGACATAATAACGAGAGCCATAGATTGACGGTTCGGAACAAGGGCCCGAAACATCAGAGTAAATCAGGTCCAATGGAGCAGTAGAGGTAAAATTAGAGGTGTATAACAGGATACATTGACTTTTAGCTAACTGACACGGGGCACACACAGTATGGGGTGCTTGAGTAGGAGTAGGAGTAGACAAACTTTTTAAGGATTGACGGAGAATTGAGTAGGAGCAATGACCGAGACGTTGATGCCACGTGGTGGTGGAGGTGAGAGAGGAGGCAAGAGCTTGATGAGAGGCAAAGGGTTGGTGGAGCGGGGTGGAGAAGGGATAAAGAACATCCTTTACGAATCCCCTAAGATGGATGTGACCATAGTAGTCTTTTACGAGAAAGTAGGAGCCATGAAATTCAAAGTACACGAAGTTGTCGGAGGCAAGGTCCAGGCACTTATAACCGTGGTGGGAAGGACTATAGCCGAGAAAGATGCAAGTTTTGGAGCGGAAATCAGTTTTATGTTGGTTGTAGAGATGGAGATAGGGCAGCACACACAACCAAAAACTCGAAGGAATGTATAGTCAGGGGACCGATGATGGACCATTTTAAAGGGAACTTATCAAAAGGGCATTGGTGGGAAGAGGAACGACAAGCTGGTGGTGAGCAACGCCTTGAAGAGACCGACCGGATAAATAAAAGCGGGAAGGCGGCGGCTATTATTTATTTTCTTGAGAGGAAAAGGGTTAGGGTTTAGGAAAAATGACATAACGAGAGAGAAAATTGAACTTGTTCTGATTCCATAACATAATTCAAACTATATTGTGTTTTCATTGATTCAATAGGAGTAATGAGAGTATAAATATATAAGGCTTGAGTGTCTTAACCAACAAGCCACAATAAGATACATATTAAATACTAAATAGAATTATCTTATTATACTAATATATATCTCGACAAGGTCCAATTTTAATCATTTAATATAATGTGTTTACTAAAAAACAAGTTATTACTGAATTGATTTGTATAATGTGTGATACTTGAAAAATAATTTAACAGTCCAATGTCACAATAGCACACACGTAATACAAGTGAAAATGGAAACATATATAACGAAAGTAAAAGATGCGGCGTGTTTCAATTAGAAAAAAAATTATAATTTGTTTTATTTTTTTATTATATATCTGTATATAGAAATCGGTATCGTCTGATCGACCAACTGATGTCACCTGATCAACTAACCGGTTGCATGATCAATTAACCAACCAACAAATAGCTCGTCTAACCAATCTGCCTTAGGCCCCTTTAGCATTGGACTAGCCCTGCTTCAATTGATACGTATATGTCTTTCAAAGATCAATAGTGCAAAATTGTGTTGTGAAGCAAACCTTTCTTCTTCTTCTTCTTCTTCTTTTTTTTTTTTTTTTTTTTTTTTTTTTGTTCTTAAAGTGATCCTTATCAGGAATCGATAAATCACTAATCCTCGAACCAATCATTCTTTATTATTATAATTATAATTATAATTATTAGGGAGAGTTATTGAAAATGACAAAAATTATTAAAATTAGCAAAAGAATGATAAGCGTATATAAGTGACAAAAATACCTTTATAAATACACGCGTAGGTCATTATTGTTGTTGTTTGTTTTTTTTTAATAGAGAAACAAAATTGTCTTAATAGAAGATATTTTGTCTTTTTTACTAAAATACAAATGTTATTATCCTTTTTCATAATTTCTTAAAGTTTTTTTTTTTTTTTTTTTGCTTTCTTTTTCTTCATAATTTTCCCAAATTATTATTATTACGAATGAAACGAGATTGAGTATCGTAGGTGGTTCTGAATAATGAATGGGTACGAATCCCAGTGTGGTCCTTTCCAAAAAATATGAAAATAAAATCCCAGTGTGGATTGATTTTGAAGACCACTTTTCTGTGGTGTCACACACCATATGTGGACATTTACTTAGGATGGTAGGTAGGATGATAAATGAGCCCAACAGCCCCAACTACTATATGAGCCGAATTACTCATTATGATAATACTACATCTGTTTTTAAACATAAATCATTTTAAATGTGTCGATACAGATTAAAAAATAATTACTATTAAATATCATAAATTTTATGAAAAATTAGTTTTAAGTCTACATTTCTCTCTTTAATTAAGTGTTAATCCACACTCCAAATAAAAGTTGCAGAGAATGAAAAAAATATTCGTTGTAATAAATTACCCTACGGTGTTTACCGGTTATCAATCTAACTTCACCCTCCTCTGACATTCATACAACGGATCATAAATTTCTTCATTCAGAGTCAAGAATCTCAGCCTCCTCCAAAACCAGCTTTGTCCGAGCAATCCACTTCCAATACACCACCAGTTTCAGGTTTCCGGCCGTCTTCCATCGGCATTTCATCACCACCGACGGCGGCATACATCACTATAAGCCCTCAAGTACGTCCCGACACTCATAATCAAATTGAACAAGTTTATGAAGAAGAAGAAGGCGGATATGAGGATGACAACTATTCCCGTGACTCGGATCATCACACACTACCACAGACTAGTAAAGATGACCGGATGCAACTTGACTGTATGCTTTGTCACTGGTTAGGAATCTTTTTTTTTTTTTTTGTTGCTGGATTTTGCAATAATAATGTAACTTGGTTCGTTCCCTGTTTATGTTGTGACATGGATGATTTGATTTGATTTTGTTTTGCACAATGGGATTTATCCATTTATTAGTTTCATTTTAGTACCTTTCTTGTTCTTATGCTTTGTGTTGCTACACTTTAAGCAAACTGTAATCTTCAGTTGCTCTCTCCGGCAATAATATTGTTTAAGAGAGGTATTTTCTATCTTTTCAGTTTGAAATGTTTTGCGAATCTTAACTCAGGCTGTTTGAATGCGTAAGTTAGCAAAGAAAATTGTTGAGTTAATGCATTTAATTACATGTAGATTATGAACAGCAAAAGGAAGCTTCAAAATGAACAGAAAAAGGAAGTTGGCTGTGTGTATCAGCCACCACTTGATTCATATGTTCAAGCTTAAAGACAACAACATATTATACAACAACATATGTATAGCTAAAAACTGATCTAATCCCAATTCCCCCACTCCCCACCCCCACCCACCTTAACAGAATAAATGGTTGCACAAGTACATTCAACTTTTTCCTAGAACTTGATCCCTAGTAATGTAGTGTAGTATTTAGTACCAAATTACGGGGTTGATCATCACGTAATTTTCATTAATTAATCTCAGTAATTAGTGTCGAGTCTTGATTTAAATCTATTGTCATTGTCTCACATGGTTTTCTCATCGAAATGGTTTAAGCTTTGAGTATATCCTAATTCTCTTGAATGAGCCTTATATGAGCCAGACATGTGTGCCTTGAAGTAGTCACTTGAATTAAGCCTTAAATGAGCCTGATACTTTTTATTGATAATCGACATCAAGCATCGATACTATCGACATCGATCATTGTATGCCTTATATGATACTGTTAGTGATATTGTATGCCTTATATGAGTCAGATATGATATTGTGTCCTTGAATTAAGCCTTAAACGAGCCTTATATGAGCTAGATATGTGTGCCTTGAAGTAGTTACTTGAATTAAGCCTTCATCATAAAAAAAGTACTATGGGGAAACCACAACATCTATACTAAGATATAGCATGTTATGTAGGGGGGCTGAGCCCTGTCTCATTTTATGATTTTTTTTTGTTGGATTTGAAATACATGTTTTGTTTGTGTCTTTTTTGTATTTGTTTCGTATTGTTTGTGTCTTTTTCGAAATACAAGAAAATGGTGATGAAGTTATACAAGCCTTCATAAACTTTGCAACTCCTACAAAGAAGAAGAAACAAAGGCATTTCTTGTGATTATGGAATTCAAAGCGGCGGAAAAATTGTCGAGTCTAGATACCTTGTTAAAGAAACTGAGCCTCACGACGGAGGTAATTCACCGAACTAAAACGGTAATAAACAGGCCTCTTGGTTCGGATGATGAAAGAAACATGGGAAAGATTGTTTAAGGCTTATGTCTGCTTTGCAAGAAAGCCGATTGGCATGGTGGCCTAATGTGATTGAACCCAAGAACAAGAAGAGGCCTAAAAGAAATGATCCTAAAGAAAAAGTATATCGAAACATGCTCCGAAAAGAAGTAAATATGAGTGCTTGGCTGTAAGAAGACATTCGATTCATATCAAGGACTTGGGGACATAGACCTTGGTACAAAAAATCGAAAGGAGAGTCATTTTGAGCACGATCATCGATACTTCACGATATTGATCTGCGACATCGACATCTGCCGACATCTGATACTACCGATATTGTGTGCTTTAATGCAATAGATAGGCCTAGTTCATAGGCTTACTATGTGCCTTGGTGTCTTTGAGGTTTTTGATCTACATTGTATCATCGTGTAATAGATAGGCCTAGTTCATTGGCTTCTTGAACTTGTAATTCATCACCTTGTGAATTCGGGCATGATAATTTAGTTCTTTGAACTTGAATATCCTTCTTATAATTTGGTGATAGTTCAGATTGTTTTGGACTTGTATTGTTCTTCTATGTATTACCTTTTAGTCGATGTACCTATTGTACTAAATCATAGTACATTGTATTGATCTTCTATGTATTACCTTTTAGTCTCGATGTACTTTTTTAGGCTTAATTCAAGTGATTAACTCATCGAATCTCGCATGTTATAAACACCACACCTTAATTAAGTTAATCTATGCTATTCCTTTTATCAATCAAAACCACATAAACTTGACATAGGCTTAATAGTTAATCACTTGAATTAAGCCTTAAATGAGCCTTATATGAGCCAAATATGTGTGCCTTGAAGTAGTCACTTGAATTAAGCTTTAAATGAGCACATATCATATCACATCGATATGAGCATCGACATCGAGCATCGACATCTTGTGTAAATGTTGCGATTAAATTCGCTTTCAAATACTACGTCGAAAAGGTATCAAACGCGGTCTCAAAATGAAGATAAAAAAAAAATATGAACTTTGGTGAAACAATTTTGATGATCGGTGTTCTAAATCAAAAGTTACGGTCGTTTATAAGAAAAAGCGCTCTGGTTAATACAAATATTTTTTCGTCTTACAAAATATCGTCGGAAGGGTATCGTATTTGGGCTCAAATTGAAGAGCAAAAAAACATGAATTTTGGTGAAAAATTTTCGATGATCGGAGTTGTAAATCAAAAGTTACGAGTGTTTGAAAAAAGGAAAAGAAAAAACATATAAACAGCTACAGTAAAATATCATATATGCAAACAATACCACTGGCTACTGCTGCGCCTCAAAAGGTAATTTTGTTAAATTCAGAAATTATTTGTCCTTTTGCAACTAAAAAAATGTGTGTGTCCTATTTATTCATTTTGTGCTAAAAAAAGGACTTTGGCCTCTTTATCTCTTTATTTTAAGGTTAAAGGTCTAAAGTATACCTTGACTATATTAATACATTAGTTATTAAATAATTAAAAATGGTTGGATTGATAATAAAGTAGAAGTGACATACATAAAATGATAATAAATATTGCATTGATAATTCGTGAATGACTTATATTGTATCACCAATCTAAAATTATAAGATGAATTATATTTGAAACGGATGTAGTATACTTTAATAAACAACGGGTCATCATTATTAGAAGATAATGTCATCATATATACGAATGAAGTTTAAAAAAAAGAAGATAAAGTTGTTATGCCAATATAACGTTTAGCTAAAATAAATCACTTCAAGTAATAATATTTGTATTTATCTTCTTATTTAAATAAATTTAGTGATAAGAGTCGATTTTTTCCCACAAAGCGACGAAAGTTTTTATTATCATTGAAGGATAGCGAATTTACAACAAAGCGGCCACAACTAGACTAAAAACCCGGCCTAACTACGGACTACAACCTGGCCTATCGCCGGACTACCACCCAGCACAAGGTTGGACTACCCTACCAACACAAACCAAGTCTACAACACAACGAAGCCGAGTAAGAGATTGGAAAGATGGAGCTAAGCAGAACATAAAATAATTCTTCAAAGAATTAAGGTCATTCGAGACATATGGATCCTCTAAAGCAATCTATTACCCGACAAAAACACAAAAAAAAAACAAATTGAACAAGTAAAACTATCATAAAGAAATCACCCTTGATTAGCTCCGCCACGCACCGTCGCCGATCGAAAAATAGCCTGCAAGCCTGACATCTCTTTTCGAAGAAACAACAGCCAACCACAATCAACATCAAAGAAAGTCGCCGGCGAACTGGTTCCGGCACCTTTGACCCAGAACCACCTGTTTGCCTGCTACATCAGGTACGTAAAATCAGGAGAACAACAGATAGCCGGTGGCGAGGCACCAATTAATCCGCAGCCAAAGGCGACGTAGCCAAGCCAGCGGTAGACAACTAGCTACGGTCGGCCGGAAAACTCCACAGGATGACCACCGGTAAAGCAAGGATGAGAGCACCCCACACCACGTCGGCAGCATAGTGCTGCTGGCGCCGGGAAATAGTGGGTTGTTTGGGGACTTCTCTGGGATTTTCTAAAGGATAGAGTTCAGAGAGAGAAGGCTCGACAAACTAATCAAACAAACACCGAGTTAGAATTTATTTATAATTTCTTTTATCTCCTATATAAAGGAGAAGTATTGTACAATTTTATTCATAATTAAAACAACTATCTTTTTCTGTTATTTTGTTTTTCTTTATGGTATTAAAACAGAAGACCGGGTTCGGCGAACCCTCGCTTGATTCTCTTCCGCTTTTCATTATTTCTTTAGTTGCCACCCACTCTTTTATCGACAGACAAAGTTTCTCTCTCAAAAAAATTAATCAAATAAAAAAAACATCATCAACTTTTTTTTTATATGCTCATGTTTATCATATGCTCATCAGTCATCAACTCCTTTGTCGAGATAATACCAATTCCACGACCTTAATACAAAAAGCTGTATCACACGTCATGCATTATAGCCATTTATTTCTAATCCCTCATACATGATAAAAGCGTATTATGTGAAAGTGTAACACCCCGACTTTTTAAGAAAAGGTAAAACAGTAATTGGGTATACCCACTATGACCTAATTATTATTTATCCTAATAATTTAATTAAAAATGATTTAATTAAAAGGGGATTTAGTTATTTAATTAATGGATTTAATTAATAACTATTTAAGAAAAACAATCCTCATTAATCCTCACAACACGACGCAAAGTCTAATAAAATACGCCGAAGGAGTCGACGCGAGTCAGGAAGCATAGGAAGGAATCTTCAATTGTCCGGCTAATCCGTCAAGATTTTGAGCAGGCGGCAGTAGAAGAAATCGATCACTGGATGAAGACGGTCGTTTCCATACTCTTCGTTTTCTAGTCAGTAAATTTCCCCTTTTAGCCTTAAATCTAGATTGGCTTTCGTTCTTGACAAAAATCTGAGCTTTGGTAGAAATAGATATTGTGCTAATCGTAGAACGCCGTTATTGAATCGTAAGTTGATCGTAGGAGTTGGGAATAAAAGGATTTTGCATTTGCTTTCAATTTTCGCTTGGTATTGCTTTTGGAATTGCTAAGGTAATGGGGGTGTTTTTAAACGATTTTGATGTGTTCAACTGTATTTTAAGTATGTTATTATTGGTTTTATTTATTATTTGCTTCCCATTCGTTGATATAGTTTTGCTAATATATAAATCTGGTTCGGGTCGATGGTCATGCAAACAGCGAGAAGGGAAAAAAAAAGGGTGAAAAGCAGTGAGAAGGAAGCAAATAAAGAAGGCATGATAAAAATGTAAGAGTAGTATATGTATATATCTAAAATTGATATAGTGTGATGATATAATGTGTAAGCGCTTTTAATGGATGAATAGTATAATGGGTATACTCGTGTACAACTTGTTATCAATTGGGATGCATGCCTTTGAGGGCATTATATGTTATTTTGCAATGTCTAACTACGACTTCTGAGGCTTTGGCTCAGCACCACAACTGAGATCCTCTGCGGGGAGAAGGTGAGAGCACCGAAAAGCGTTGTTTAGGCCTTGTGGGACTTTGACTTAGTAGTCACTGATTCTTTTACAATGTGCTAGGTAGGTAATTAGAATGTCTAGGACTAGAAGTCCTTAGGAAGCATTTTTATGTGAATGAACCAGGTGGTTAGAACTTAACTCGTAAATACAATGTCTAAAAGCTAAAACGTCAATATCTTTGGTAAGACACGTTTCTAAATCGAAGCATGAGATTCTTACAGCCCTCTTTTGAGTTATGTGTCAAGGGCCAACGTGTAATTTCCTACATTGAGACCTAAGTCCATGCCCCCTTGAGAGGTGCTTAACATGTCTCGGTGCATTCTCACCATACACATTGTCCTTTGGTATTGATGTAACAAACTTATGTGCGTGAGGATGTACTATGTGATCTAGTAGAGGGTGAGAGTGATCTCAATGCAACCTATGTCTTTGAGATTGTAGAATTGACTTGTTATGTATGATATGTCATATATCGTGTGTAACTGCTTTTTTCTTATCATTTACTAAGTGCACGTATGTACTTACCCTTTCTTGTTCCCACCCGAGAAGGTGGTGTTTGTAGGTTGTTTTTGAAGTCACTGAAGAGTGCCCGAAGATGATTTGAGACGGAGTTTATTATTCTTTCTTTGCATTGTAATTTTGGTATAGATTCTTTTATCCTTGTAATGATAGAAATAAATGAGTTGAGTTAGGTTACCAAGTTGTAATAGATTTATTGTATTTGATTTGATGGTTGTAGTAAAGTTTTTTTTGATGATTTAATAGATGCAGCCTGTGTTACTTTCGATCGTTTATTAGTCGTTTTAGTTATCCAAGTCTATCGTTTTGCCTTCGCTTGTCTCTCGATGTATCTTTACGTAAAGCGCTTACGTATATAATTAGATTAATTTTTTTATTATATGCATCTTGGGGCTTTTTTTTACGGATAAGGCTCGGTGATCCAGGAACATGGGCGTCACAGAAAGAGACTAAAAATGAGAAATTCTATGTATGTCATTTGATACAACATTCCTACAACCGTTGTATCATAAAATCTCTCAATTCAAATACTCCTTAAAAAAAATGCTTCATTAAAAAAAGAAAACAAATTCCTCATACCGACCAGATTTTATTTAAGTCCAGCCAAATTTTGAAGGCCATTCTAAGTCAAAAACACCAACCAGTTGTAGTCGTTTTCCAGCCAATTTCCCAATCATAACCAAATAAATTCCATAATGCTTTTTTTTGGGTGTTTTTTTAGAGTTGGTTGTTATTTAATATTTATGAATAAAAAATCTTACACAACATAATTATTTTATTTTCGCAATCATTCTATTTTTTTTTCAGTTGATAAAAAATATAGATTAATCGCAATTAAAAGATTGATGTCATCAAAAAAAAAAAAAAAAAAAAAATGGCAACATTCGTTTGACTATTGGAAGAGCCCGAAGACGAGCGCCATAAGTCAAGAATCAAAAGTCATTGGCAAACACAAATCTCACAAAAATAAAAACGTCGGAAGAGGCGAAAAAACGTCGAAATAGAGAGATACACAAAAAATATCACAACTAATAGGCGCTCGGAAGAAGCGCCGGAGTAGAGAAGTCCTCCAAAATATCATTATTAATGGTCTTGAAAGTGCTATCGGGGTGGAGATTGTTGGAGAAAATGTGGAATTGAATTAAAAATGAATTAAAAATGATTTTATAATCATTTTATTGAAATGACTTTATAGCGTATTTGAGATATATTCTTGTATAGAATATATGTAATGTTTTATTAATTCAGAAACTACGTGAGTCGTAGATGAATTCAGGATTTGGAATCATTCAATTCGGATAACGAGTGAATGAAATTAACGCTTAAAGTCGGTTTGTTGGAAAATTGATGATATGTCATATTTGGCGCATTGGGCTTAAGTGTGTGTTATGAAAAGAAAAATAGGAAGAAACTTTTCTCCCACATTGGTTGGAAGAAGGAAAGCGAAGCAATATTTATATGATATTGTTTTAGTGTAGTTGGAATAAAAACCAACATTATACACCGTTCTCTACGCGGGCGCAGGGGGGGTGCATTGTGCATGCCCGCGTGTCCTGCGTACACGAATCTGACTTCGATTTGAAGGTTCACAATCAAAGTTCGGTTTTGCATTGCAATTTATTAATAATTTATTTTTTGATTCGGAGTTCTTTGAGTGAGGCTCGATCTCTTGAGAGTGAGGTATTCATGTTCTATCCAACTTTAAGTCGTGATTAAAGTGAGACTTTTAGCTTTCCAAGTTCCAACATAATCTCGATATTTATGACATTCAATTCGACTGAGGTACATTCATTTCGATCGGTTTTTCCATGTCCTCTCGCTATATAAACGAGCTACATGAATGGGAAGAAAAACACACAGACACGAAATACAACACGAATTGCATACATACATACATTCTTACGCATCTTTGTTCTTGCATCAGTGAAGAGTTTACAAGCCTTTGTAGAGTTCGTCGTTGTTCGAGTTTGCAGACCGCTATTACGAAAGGTAAACGAGAATTCTTGGGAGACGATTCTTTCGCAAAGCGGAGTACATACCGGGCAAATTTGTCTTAAGGGCGAGAGTTCGTCTCGGCTCGGATAAATCAATATCCTTTATTTTTTCTTTCTGTACTTCTTTGTTATTGTTTATCAAGATCAATAAAATTGTTGTTGATTTTATTCGTTTTATTTATTTTAATTATACACGGGGTTTAACAGAGATGCCCTCCAAAATATCACTATTAATGGACTCCGGAATACCCTCCAGATGGAGATGCCCTCCAAAACATGCCAACACAAATTCGGACTTCAAACCTTGACCTCGTTTGAGAAAGGGTATTGGAAAATAATGTCAACATAAATATGAGTGGCGTTCAAAAGAAGATAAAGTTGTTATGACAATAGCAAAGAAAGATAGTTGTCACCGGTTCGATTATGTGTCGTGTTGAAAAAACTCTTGTCATACGCTTACCAGATTACCCCGAGTAAAGAAATGATCTCTGAGACGCGTTTGAGGCGAACTCTAGATTAGTCGAACCAAATTGGTTTAGGATCTGGGAGCGCTTTAAGAACTAATAAAAATAAATAAATCACTTCAAGTGATAATATTTATCTTTATCTTATTATTTAAATAAATTTAGGATATGATAGGAGTTTGAACTTATTTATTATTTATTTGATTCCCTATATAAAGGAGAAGTATTATACAATTTTATTAATCAATAAAACAACTATCTTTCTGATGCGTGAAATTTTAAAATACAACTGTTGTAGCAACGGTTTATCTAGTTGCATACATTACAATCACTTATTTCTAACCTGTCACACGATAATATGAAAGAGAGTGAAAATAAGAGAAATCTCTCGACTAATGCAGTGCAACATCATTAAGTTTAAGTATTAGTATTTTAAATTACTTTAGTATTTATTTTATCTTTTCTGTATTATTTCCCTGAACTTATGTCGTTTTGTCTTTTGCTTAAAAAAAAGGGTACTTTAGTATTTTAGCCTCCTACAGACTTGGGTATTTATTGTGAAATCCCTATTTTTATAGGGAAATTCTTTGGTGATGACTGACACGGTAAAGACCCACTAGATTTGTGTCATTTGTAAAATAGTGCACAAAAATTGCGCCATTTTTGAAAGATGGTTTTTGAAGACATCAATTGAAAGAACTCTGCCGAGTTGGCCGGTTCCCTTTTCTTCTTCGTTTGATCTCTATAGCTTTACATGATCTGGTTATCGGAGCCAAGTTGAAGTTTTCCTTCATAAGCGAGATGACTGGAAAGTCTGACATGGATGCTAAATGAAGCCGAATTCGCGACGTTGTTTTGGATTCGAAAATCCTTCGGGATATACCGTCAAGGCTTCATCGGAATTGCGATTCATTTTCATCAGAACTGAATCGTGGTATAGATGGAGTGAGACACCACCTGAAGCAAAACACCTGCCGAGTTGAGCGAGATCTGCTTCGTCTTCCTCCGGCTTGGGTTTGTGAAGGCCCGGAAGTGCAGCTGTAGAGAAGAAAACAGGCGTTGGGTGAGGTCCAAAATTCCTATTCTTACTGTCTTTGCAACCTTTGAATGGATCAACACAGTTGAATGCTTTTTCGAAGAATTGCAACCGCCAGAAAAATTGTAGTGCAAAGTGGCGTATTATGCTTTGAAAGGTGAAGCTGAACAGTGGTGGAAGCAATCACAGCACCAGAGAGTCGTGAGGGGTGAATCAAAGATAACCTTATGGCCAAGGATGAAATTCCTCTGGATCAATGATTTTTGGCCTACTACATGTTCGACAAAATGTCCTTTGCGAGTTTGCAACGACAGGCTGGGTGAAAAGTGTCTGTTTGACCATCCTAACGAGTTCTACTTCACCACCAAAACCATTTCCCCATCAAGTGAAACTCATATGAAGCAAGTGATAAGAGATAATTTCACGCCCACTGATGAAAGTTTCCCCTCAATCACACAGCAATAGGCTGAAGCAGATGCAAGGTTTGGGTTCCACTGATGAATCTCACTATTCGGGTTCAAGCATTACTGAAATTTTTAAAGTCACTAAATCTGAAAATGATCCACATGATGTTCCCATTTCCCAAGGTTGATGTGCTCTTTGAGAATAAGGCAGCGGCATCTAATTTCAGTGCTAACAATATGCATATCATGAAGTCAAAATATAACGAGGCTCCCCTTGCCAAAGAATTGATGACTCAAGGCATATCTACATCTCAGAAGGTCTTAGGAAGTGAAAGCACAAAACATGAAGAAGAGAGTATGGAGAAAGAGGACTTAAACATAATTTTGAAGGAATTGATGGTAATAAAAGTGACCATTTGCTCCTTTTTCCTTCACATGTTGTTGTACTGACCACCCTTGACAGAAGGGTTGAACACCAGAGGTTTGTGGAAGCTCAGGAAGAAATTCAAGTTGTCCAAATACAAGAGATCATAGAACACCATGTGGACGATGTTCTGGAGGACAAAAGTGACATGGACAGTGGGCATGATTGTGAAATGAAAGTCGCTAAGGAGATGAAACGGGATCATAAAGTGACCTTGAAAGTAAGCAGACAACTTACCATTGATTCTTCTATGCTGCCTTGTATGTCTAAGAGGTTTTGGAATGTGTTAATCAATCAGGACTTGAATTTATCCTTTGAAACATGGAGTAGCGTAAGATCGGAAGATATAGCATGCTTAATCAAAGAGGTGGTGGCCTTGAAATTCCATCTTGTCAACAAAAGAAGCATGAATTCTCTGATTTATGATGAGTGCATGAATCCTAATTATTCTATTACCGAGGACGTATCGTTTTTATTTGACCCGGGAGGAATTTCAAACTTCAGGGATTTTCTCACATTTAGCTTTGGCATGTTACCGAAACACACTGTGCAGCGAATTGATGTGGCAACTGAACTTTTGTTGATTAAAAGCGGTAAACCATCCACCGAAATGGTGATTGGGAAACTTATGATTATTGCTTAATTGATCATTTTAGTAACTTCAATTTTCTGGAGAATGTGTGTGAGTTAATGGACTTTGGTTCTCAAGTTGTTGATGTTGTTCATGACTTGAAGGGGTATGAGGATTTCAAGCAGGCATTAAAGTTATCAAGGACTCCGACTACGAGGCAATGATAATAGGTGTGAAAATAATGCCAGAAGTTGCTCGAAATAATCACATGACGAGAAAGAGAGTATATGAGGATGGGTGTAGGATTGCTCACTTTTGCAACGAGTCCGACAAACTAACCTTTAGCACCAGCATGAATGAACATAATGATAAGCCTTGGTCTATTTTGCATACACTTGGTGTTACCCAGAAGTCTGAAGAAAAGGGTGTGATCTATGAGATATTGGTGAGGTGCGTGCTGCAAACATGGCTTACCGCAAGCCAACCGTTGGTGGGTAAGAGGAAGCGAGCGGTCATTTGGATGGGTAAGAAATAGAAAATTGTTGATGGTGTACCTTGTGAGAACATAGTTGCTATGGTTGATTTTGATCAAGGCATCACCAAGAACGCGACCTCGAATGATAAGATGTTTATTGAAGATAGCTTATTAGAGCATTTGAATATTGTGAGTGAACAGTTGTGGTACATGACTGTCAGAAAAATGACTTAAACTCTACATCTGGTAGAACTAATCTAGTTATCAGCATAGTGATGGTCTATTGAAGAGTGTATCCAAGTCTGTGAAAATCGGTGGGAAGTCGGTGAGTTTTTTCAAGTCGACACCTGCTTTGAGGTCTGCGAGGTTTTGGGTACAACTGAGTTCTACATCTGGGCAATGATCAGCTAGGTGGGATCAACAGGGTGATCCAACATCTGAGGCATTTATGGAAATCCGACAAAGATTCTTGGCGGTTAGGGTTTAGGGATCTGTGCCTATAAATACCAACTGTAATGATCATTGTAAGTGTGTAATCCGTCTGAAATTCAGTGCATAATAAAATATCTCTTTTCTGTCCGTGGAGTAGTCGGCACAACGTCGGAAACTACTTTAAATCTTGTGTTCTTCTTGTTTCTGTTCCTCTGTGTGATTGTTTATGTTAGATTGATTCTGTGTTTATCTTATTGCATCTGGATTCTCTCTATCCTGTTATAACAATGACCATGGTATATAATTCTGATGTTGACCTCTTGTACCGGGAAGCGAATCGGATTGGACATTCAGTTTTTATTGATAGAGTGATGAAGATGGAGGCTGAAAGGGATGACCACAATAATAAGTGGGTATTCAAGAGTGTGAAGTCTAGGCAAAGCATGGAACTCTTTGACAAAAAGGCATTTGACAAGCAAGTTCAACAAGACAGCAACACTTTATTAGAGTCCATGAAATCACAATTCTCTCATTTTGAAGAGCAGATGAAGGTGTACATTGATGAAACTGTGAATTTTGCTCAAGAATATGTTGTAATCCTTGGATTTGGGCGAATGGGCCAGGAATGGGATAAGCCAGGAATGGGATAGATTGATTGGTGATGTTGCAAGAGTTTCAGTTGTCAAACTTTCACGTGGCATATTGTTCCATTGTGTAATTTAACTCGTGGACGAGTTATTCTGTTGGAGGGTTGGAATGATGAGAATAACTCCAATTACGAAGAAAGTTTCATCATGGCTAAGATAACAATCATTACAATATTTCTATGTTTGAGCATTTTATGTGAGAATGGAAAATTTAAGAACATCTTAAAACTGTTTCACAAGTTTGTGAATGGACACCGAAGGCTTTATGGTGAGCTCGGAAGATTCAACGTGCAGTAATCGCCATCATCAATGGAATCGCTTGTGGACAAGCTTTTCGAGTAGAGGGATGGAGATGATGCAGTTTAAGTATTAGTACTAGAAAAATCCGGTTGCTAGACCGTCCTTTTTTCTCTCTCTAAAATCTCTCTGTAAGAAGCTCCAGTTTATTTTGTGAATTAAAACTCTTGTAATTGTGATAATCCAAAAGAGCTAGCCAACCCTCCCTTAAATAAGGTGACATGCGCCCCTTGTTGGTCCCAATCTGATTGGGAGAAGCTTCCCAGTAGATTGGGGAGAAAGAAAACATTTTCCTAATAAAATAAGAAAAATTTCTTTGATTGATTTATCTCATTTAATATTCAATATCTTATATTAAATATATTTTCAAGATATATTTTGACAATATCTTATATTGAATACTAGTGAAGGTGAGCCGTGCTGAAGCGCGGGGGCTAATATAAATCATCGTTACTAACGATAATACCAAAGAATATATCTCCAACGTGAAATAAATTGCGTAAGCTTAAACCGTAATAATTTCAAAGCACATGACAAAGAGAAAGCAACATAAACATATCACATTCTCTGCAAGAGATAGCTCTTTCTTAGAGGCGTTAAGATTGTGAATCACTTCTCTTCCAAAATACTATCGGAAGTTTCACCTACAAAATAAACTACAATATGATGTATCGGATAACAATGTTATAAAGTCGATCCATTTAGCTCCGACTTTACATAATGAAACATTATAGAAAAATAATAAGCGGACCATAACTACACAGTCAAATATCCTCAGACGCCTTAGCTTTCGGATCATTAATATACTTGAAAATGTGTTTCACTCATTTTTATATCGACATTCTCTTTCTTATCATTAATGTTTACGTCATTGATCTCGTGTTCATTCATTTGGTGAAAAAAAAAAACCACATATCAAAAATGGTTTAAAGAATATAAAAAGTGATTTGGTATTCCAACATCAATTTTAGTTAAGCTCGTACTGCAAACGGCCGTCGGTTCCACCGACATTATATTGTTCAAAATAATAAAAACATTTAATGTGGTGTCAAGATTGATTTATAAGGCGCCGTGAGTAATCGCGGCACGTGAGTAATTTCGTTGTGCCGATAGAAGCTACATAAATACATCATACATTCTTACACGACCAATAAGTGCAATATAGCTAGTCAGAGCAAATATGAAATGATTTTTCAAGTAAACTCAGAATAAATAGAGATGGGTTCAATTGGCACTACCATTTTAATATTGGCACAATTATTTATTAATTTTCATTTAATTTTACACACCACCAAATAACTTTTTGGCACCACGTTACGCGCGTCAGAGCTACCAATGATTTATAGGGTGCCGAGAGTAATCGTCGCGCTGTGAATATTTTCGTGACGCGGATATTTGTTCTGCTAATTCTTTTTGTTGTTTTTTATAGCTAAACTTGACTCATATTTCATCGTACACTACACGACACAACGTGAAATCCATCGGTCTTTCCTTCTCTTTTTTTTTTCTTTTCAGCACAAACTACTAATGTCACACTGTTGATTTTTTTTATAAAAAAAAGGAGCCACAAAGGTTTGATATAAAAAAAATGAGAGTAATCGTGGCGCCGTGACTATTTTCGTGGCGCGGATATTTGTTTGGCTATATTTTTTTGTTGTATTTTATAGCTAAACTTGACTCATCTTCCATCGTACACTACACATCAGAACTTCAAATCCATTGGTCTTTCCTTTTTTTTTTTTTTCCTTTTCTACTAACGGTACACGTTTGATAAAAAGGAGGAAAAAAAAAAAAAACTCTCACGTGTTAGCCAATGACGGTGGCCACAGCGCGCCTCTTGTGGAGATTAACTCATCTTCCATCGTGACATACTACTGGCGGCACAACGTGAAATCCGTCGGTCTTTCCTTCTTTTTTCCATTTCAAAGACAAACTACTAATGGGCACTGTTGATTTAAAAAAAAAAAAGGAGCCACAAAGGTTTGATAAAAAAAAAAAATGAGAGTAATCATTAGGCGCGTGACTATTTTCGTAGCGTGGATATTTGTTTGGCCATTTTTTTGTTGTATTTTATAGCTAAACTGGCTCATCTTCCATCGCATACTACACAATGAACTTCAAATCCATCGCTCTTCCCTTCTTTTTTCATTTTTTGCACAAACTATTAACGATACTGCGTTTAAAAAAGAAAAAAAAAAAAACTCATGCAATGTCGATAAGGAGGGTGGCCACGTGGCATCTTGTGGCACACCTCCTTAGCTCCTTATAGATATATACTAGTTAACGTGAGCCTTGCAAAGCAGCGGCGAGCAACATAAATCGTTATCAACGATAAATGGCCATCAGTTCCACAAGCGTAATGTTGTTCAAAATAAAAAAATATTTAAAGTGGTGTCCACACTTTGTTTTATTCAATTTGTTGTGTCGAAATCGAAAATTTTCGATTGATTGAAATTTAAAATCGAATCCATGATCGTCGATTGGAGTACTAAAAATGAACCGTATCAAAATATACACTTTGTTGTGTATAATATTCAATTATTGTGTCGAAATCGAATCGAGAAATCGAAAATTTTCGGTTGATTAAATTTTAAATCCTCATTCGGTTTATATATAACGATAACCGAAATTTCGGTATTTACCAAAAGAAAAAAAAAACCAGCTGTTTTAAAAGTTTAAAAAAAAAAATAGGTGCCTGATAAGTCCACAATTTGTGAGGTATAGTGTATTCTTGATACGTTTTGCACGAAAAGATATTGTTCGGGTAGTTGTTTTTGATGTTTTTCAGCACCTATATGATTGAGGCATTATTTTGGATGTTTCGAGTCATTTCGGAGTCACTTGGAGCGGTTTGGGACGAAGTTGAAGTGAAGCGGTCAAGCTAGAAAAAAAAAAGCGATCTTTGAAAATTAAAACCAGGTTATGGTAGGATCCTACCATTCAATGGCCGAGTTTGGCAGAATTAAAACACATCAACAGCGAATTTGCATCAGCATTATTACCATTTAAACACTATTTTATGTTATTTTAACCCCATGAGTGGGTCCAACTTTATTTATTATTAGTATTTAGATAGAAATAAATATTTTTCCGAATCCCTAATTCATAGAATATGCGACAAAAGAGAGGAGAGGGGCGCATCTTCTCCTCTCCACCCATCTTCATATTTTCTTCTTATTTTCTCCATGGATTGGTGATTGTTTGTTTCTTCTTTTCAATAAATTAAGGTACTCTCCTTCTTTTTCTTGTGATTTAATCATTAGAATGAGTAGTTAATATCTTTATTCGGTTAATTGATTGTTGAACCCTTGATTTCTTGATGATTGTGAGATCAAATCGTTCTCACTCCTCGTTAATTTATTAGTATTTATTTATTTTCTGCGTTAATCGATACATGATTAGAATGTTGATTTGGTTATTTGTGCACGATAGTTGAATTGATTTTCTAATCGAGCACCAAAATCCATCTTAGGCGGTTGCCATAAAAGATTGGATTTTTAGTGGTAAACAACAAATTATCTGCGGTTCAGTAGTCCGTAGGATTCCTCTGTTGTGAAAATAGATAATATTATGGTTAAAATTAAGCCGGTTGGATTAATACCTGGTAATTGGGTCTCTATAATCTTTAAGGCTGTTATGTCACCAAACTCCGGGCGGTCGTTGCGGGGTGTGCCATAATTAGGGTGTAATTAGTGGCGGTTGTCCTAATTAACGAATTTAGGAGAGATTGGTTGATTCACGGTTGTGGTCAACTGTAACCAATTTATTAATAATTTAACGAGTCATCCGTGAATCGATGATCAATCATAGGTATTGAGGGGGAAACGATTAATTGACTGGAACTTTTCTTTATTTTGTTTTCCTTTTCTTCTTAGGAAATAGTTATAAAACACCAAATATCTTTTCTTTTCACGAATTTTAGAAGAAATAAGTCCACCGTTCCCTGTGGGTTCGACCCCTACTTCTACTATACTAGCTATAGAGGCTGTAGGTGATTTATCTTTGGTGGTTTGACGACCCATCAGTGCCACGTGTCAGCCTAGGAGGCTGCCACATGGCACATTGTGGGCAAACCCCCTTAGCTTTTAATAGATATAAGATAAGACTAGTGAATCTGAGCCGTGCAAGGCACGGCGGGCCAACATAAATCGTTACCAACGATAATACCAAAGAATAGATCTCCAACGTGAAATAAATCGCGTAAACATAAACCGTAACGAATCCAAGACACAAGACAAAGAGAGCAACATTTACATATCACATTCTCTGCAAGGTGTAGCTCTTTCTTAGAGACGTGAAGATTGTGAATCACTTCTCTTCCAGCCCTATCAGGACATTCCACCTACAAAATAAACCACAATACGATGTATCGGAGAACAATGTCATAAAGTCGATCCCTTTAGCTTCGACTTTACGTAATGAAACATTATAGAAAAACAATAAGCGGACCATAATTACACGGTCAAATGTTCCGGGACGCATTAGCTTCCATATCATTAATATGCTTGAAAATGTGTTTCACTCATTTTCTATACGATCTGAATGATATAAAAAGTGATTTGGTATTCCAACGTCAATTTTAGTGACGTTCGTACTACAAACGGCCGTCGGTTCCACAGTCGTTATGTTGTTCAAAATAATAAAAATATTTAATGTGGTGTCCACGTGGTCACACCTTCTTGGGGCGGATATTTGTTTGCCCTTATTTTTGTTGTTGTATTTTATAGCTAAACTTGACTAATCTTCCATCGTACACTACACAACAGAACTTTAAATCCGTCGGGCTTTTTTTTCCCCCTTTTCTGTACAAACTACTAATGGTACACGTTTGATAAAATAAAAGTACACGGTTTTATTCAATTGTTGTGCCGAAATGGAATCAGAAATTTTCGGTTGATTAAAGCTTAAAACTAAAACCGCACTGTTTGTTGGAGGTAATAAAAATGAACCGTATCGAAACATACACTTTGGTTCGGTTTATGTAACGGAGTACCGAAATTTTTTTCGGTTTCTATATAATGCTAACCGAATTTACAGTTTTATTTGTTTACCCTTATTTCGTTGTTCTAATTTTTTGTTGTTGTATTTTATAACTAAACTCGACTAATATTTCATCATACAAGAGGTAGCTCTTTCTTAGAGACGTGAATATTGTGAATCACTTCTCTTCCACCATTATCAGGACTTTCCACCTACAAAATAAACCACAATACGATGTATCGGAGAACAATGTCATAAAGTCGATCCCTTTAGCTTCGACTTTAAGTAATGAAACATTATAGAAAAACAATAAGCGGGCCATAACTACACGGTCAATGTCCCAGGACGCCTTAGCTTCCAGATCATTAATATGCTTGAAAATGTGTTTCACTCATATTCTATACGATCTGAAGGATACAAAAAGTGATTTGGTATTCCAACGTCAATTTTAGTGACGTTCGTACTGCAAACGGCCGTCGGTTCCACCGACGTTATGTTGTTCAAAATAATAAAACATTTAATGTGGTGTCCACGTGGTCACATGTGGACACACCTTCTTGGCGCGGATATTTGTTTGCCCTTATTTTTTGTTGTTGTATTTTATAGCTAAACTTGATTAATCTTCCATCATACACTACACAACAGAACTTCATATCCGTTGGTCTTTTCTTTTCCCCCTTTTTTACACAAACTACTAACGGTACACGTTTGATAAAAAAAAGTATACGGTTTTATTCAAATGTTGTGCCGAAATCGAATCGGAAATTTCGGTTGATTGAAACTTAAAACTAAAACCGCCTTTGTCATTGGAGGTAATAAAATGAACCGTATCGAAATATATACTTTGGTTCGGTTTATGTAAGCGAGTACCGAAAAAATCGGTTTTTATATAACGCTAACCGAATTTCCGGTTTTATTTGTTTGCCCTTATTTTGTAGCCCTAATTTTTTTGTTGTTGTATTTAATAGTTAAACCTCGAGTAATATTTCATCGCACACAACTCTGTAGAACTTCAAATCCGTCGGTTTTTTTTCCACTTTTACGCACAAGCTACTAATGGTACACGTTTGATAAAAAAAAGGTACACGGTTTTATTAAATTGTTGTGCCGAAATCGAATCGAAAATTTTCGGTTAATTGAAACTTAAAACTAAAACCGCACTGTTTGCTGGAGGTAATAAAATTGAACCGTATCGAAATATACACTTTGGTTCGGTTTATGTAACGAGAAAAAAAATTCGGTTTCTATATTACGCTAACCGAAACCGAAATTCCGGTTTTTACCGATTACCGAAGAAAAAAAGGGAAAAAGGAAAGAAAAAAAAAAAAAAAGTGCCACGTGTCGACCAGGGAGATCGCCACATGGCACATTGTGGGCATCATCTCTTAACATTTTATAGACTAGTGAGCGTGAGCGTGCGTGCAAGGCACGTGGCCCAACATAAATCGTTACCAACGATAATATCAAAGAATAGATCCCTAACGTGAAATAAATTGCGTAAGTTTAAGCGGTAACAAATTCAAGGCACAAGACAAAGAGAATGTGAAACATATCACATTCTCTCGCAAGAGGTAGCTCTTTCTTAGAGACGTGAAGATTGTGAATCACTTCTCTTCCAGCCATATCATGAGTTTCTACCTACAAAATAAACCACAATATGATGTATCTGAGAACAATGTCATAAAGTAGACCCCTTTAGCTTCAACTTTACGTAATGAAATATTACAGAAAAATAATAAGCGGACCATAACTACACGGTCAAATCTCCGGGACGCCTTAGTTTCCAGATCATTAATATGCTTGAAAATGTGTTTCACTCATTTTCTATCTGACGTTCTTTTCTTATCATTAATGAATATCGTCATTGATCTCGTGTTCATTCATTTGGTGAAAAAAAAACACATGTCAAAAAGTGATTTGGTATTCCCAACGTCAATTTTAGTGACGCTAAATGCTATAAACGGTCGTCGGTTCCACCGAAGTTATGTTGTTCAAAATAATAAAAACATTTAATGTAGTAATGGCGTGGCCAAATGTAGGCACACCTTCTGTAGCGCGGATATTTGTTTGGCCATATTTTTTGTTGTTGTATTTTATAGTTAAACTTGACCCATCTTCCATCGTGATAATTTCACAGTAGAACTTAAAATCCGTCGTTTTTTTTTTTTTTTTTTTTTCTTCTTCTTCCACTTGCAGCACA
Organism: Gentiana macrophylla; assembly: GCA_026214975.1. Lineage (NCBI taxonomy): Eukaryota > Viridiplantae > Streptophyta > Magnoliopsida > Gentianales > Gentianaceae > Gentiana > Gentiana macrophylla. The sequence goes on along the minus strand of CM047809.1, from coordinate 112,710,515 downwards.
AATTACTAATGGTACACGTTTGATAAAATAAAAAAATACACGTGCAAATGTATTTTATAGCTAAACTTGGTCTATCTTCCATCGTGACACTACTAACATCACAACTTCAAATCCGTCGGTCTTTACTTTTTTCCTTTTACGCACAAACTACTAACGGTACACGTTTGATAAAAAAAAAAAATACACGTGTTGATGTATTTTATAGCTAAACTTGACCCATCTTCCATCGTACACTGCTCTGCTTTAACTTCAAATCCGTCGGTCTTTTTTATTCCATTTTCTGCACAATCTAATAACGGTACATGTTTGATAAAATAATAAAAAACCTTGATGTATTTTATATAAACTGGCTTGGCCATCTTCCATCGTATTCTATTGGTAATCTTCAAATCGTCGTCGGTCTTTACTTTTTTTCCTTTTCTACACAAACTACTAACGGTACATGTTTGATTAAAAAAAAAAAACCACAAAGATAAAATTAAAAATTAAAAATGTGTGCCACGTGTTAGCTAAGGAGGGTGTCACGTGGCCTCTTGTGGCAACACCTCCTTAGCATCTTATAGATATACTAGTGAGCGTCGGTCGTCTGCAGCGCGGCGAGCTAATATAAATCGTTACCAAGCGATAACGTCAAAGAATAGATCTCCAGCGTGAAATAAATCGCGTAAAACTAAACCGTAATAATTCAAGGCACAAGACAAATAGAGCAACGAAACATATCACATTCTCTGCAAGCTACGAAAGTCCGGTTTTTTTACCAAGGGGAAAAAAACAGCGGTAAGAAAATGGGAAAAATAAATAGAGAACTTACATTTGATAAATAAAAAAATACACGGTTTTTTTTTAATTATTGTGTCGAAATCGAATCAAAATCGAAAATTTTCGGTTGATTGAAATCTAAAAGCCGAATCATGATATGTTGGAGGTAATAAAAATAAACCGTATCGAAATATACATTTGGTTGTGTATATTCAATTGTTGTGTCGAGATCAAGCGAGAAATCAAAAATTTCGGTTCATTGAAATTTAAAAGCGAATCCATGATTATCTATTGGAGACACTAAAAATGAATAAATATCGAAATATATACTTTGGTTCGATTTACGTAACGTAGAAGTCGAATTAAAAATTTTGGTTTATATATAACGCTTACGAAATTCGGTTATTATCGAAGGAAAAAAATCGGTTTATATATAACGACATAACCGATATCCGGTTTTACCGAAGGAAAAAAATGACCCGATGTCGAAATATACACTTTGTTGTGTATATTCAATTGTTGTGTTAAAATCGAATTGAGGAAAGCAAAATTTTTGGTTGATTGAAATGTAAAAGCGAATCTGAGGCTATACATTGGATGCATGAAAAAATGAACCACTTTGGTTGAAATATGTAACGGAGAGTCGGAAAAAAATTGGTTTATATATAACGAGATAACCGAAATCCTTGGTTTTACGAAGGAAAGAAAATTGAACCGTGTCTAAATATACACTTTGTTGTGTATATTCAATTGTTAATGTCGAAATCGAACCAGAAATCGAAAATTTCAGTTGATTGAAATGTAAAGCTGAAGCCATATTTGTTTGTTGGAAGTACTAAAAATGCTATATCGAAATATACACTTTTGTTCGCTTTATGTAAAGGAGAGTCAGAAAAAAAACCGGTTTATATATAACGAGATAACCGATATCCCGGTTTTTACCGAAGGGAAAAAGAAAATTAACCGTATCGAAATATACACTTTGTTGTGTCAAAATCGAATCGAGAATTCAAAAAAAATTGGTTGATTGAAATGTAAAAGCGAATCTATGTATTTATCGTGGGATGCTCAAAAATGAACCACTTTGGTTCGATTTATGTAACGGAGAGTCGGAAAAAAATCGGTTTTATATATAACGAGATAACCGAAATCCTTGGTTTTTACGAAGGAAAGAAAAATGAATCGTATCGAAATATACACTTTGTTGTGTATATTCAATTGTTGTGCCGAAATCGAAAATTTTCGGTTGATTGAAATGTAAAACTGAATCCGCACTGTCTGTTGGAGGCACTAAAAATGAACCTTATCGAAATATACACTTTGGTTCGATATGTAACGGAGAGTCGAAAAAAAGAATCGGTTAATATATATAACGAGATAACCGAAATCACAGTTTTTACCGAAGGGGAAAAGAAAGAAAAGGAAAAAAAAAAAAACTGCTGAAAAAAAAATGGTAAAAAAAAAAAAAACATTATCGAAATATACACTTTGTTGTGTCGAAATCGAATCGAGAATTCAAAAAAATTTGGTTGATTGAAATGTAAAAGCCGAATCATGTTTATCATTGGATGACGAAAAAAATGAACCACTTTGGTTCGATTTATGTAACGGAGAGTCGGAAAAAAAATCGGTTTTATATAACGAGATAACCGAAATATCAGTTTTTACCGAAGGAAAAAAAATGAACCGTATCGAAATATACATTTTTTTGTTGTGTATATTCAATTGTTGTGTTAAAGCGAATCGAGAAATCGAAAATTTTCGGTTGATTGTAATGTAAAGCCGAATCGTATTTATCATTGGGAGCACTAAAAATGACTGTATCAAAATATACACTTTGGTTCGATTTATTTAACGGATAGTCGAAAACAAGATAGCAGAAATCACGGTTTTTTTTAGAAAAAAAAAAAAATGCTGCAAAAAAAAAAAAAAAAAAATGCTGCCAAAAAAAATAAATAAATAAAAATTAAAAACGTGCGTGTCACACATTGCAGCATTACGCCACGCTCTACTATGCAAAGTGCTTTGGCACTTAATAGAATCACTTTGGTTCGATTTATGTAATGGGCGTCGGAAAAAAAAATCGGTTTTTATATACTTGAGATAAGCGAAATCTCGGTTTTTACTAGAAGGAAAAAAATGAAAAATATCGAAATATATATTTTGTTGTGTATATTCAATTGTTGTGCTAAAGCGAATCGAGAAATCGAAAATTTTCGGTTGATTGTAATGTAAAGCTGAATCGTCGTTTATGCATTGGAGCACTAAAAATGACCGTATCAAAATATACACTTTGGTTCGATTTATGTAACGAATAGTCGAAAACAAGATACTTAGAAATCGCGATTTTATCGGAAAAAAAAATGCTAAAAAAAAAAAAAAATTAAAAAAAAAAATTATGTGCGCGTATCAGTACACAATTTGCGTGGCGCTACTAATAAAGCAAAGTGCTTTAGACTTAATAGATATAAGATATAAGATTATAGATATATATATAAGATATAAGATTTAAATCACTTTAGTATTTATTTTATCTTTTCTGTATTATTACCTGAACTTATGTCGTTTTGTCTTTTGCTTAAAAAAATAGATTTTTATCAGAATGACAAAATTATACGTAATTTAATAAGAACAAAAAATAATGATTATAAGAATAAAATAAGTAACAAATGTGGAATAAAGTAAATATGAAATATGATTGTAAGCACAAAGAAAATTAACGCGTGAAATATGATTTTAAAGTAATAATTGTGATTTTGTCATTTATAATCGTGAAAATATTCTTTTTTATCTTTCCGAGGCCATTTATTAATTTTTTTTTGTGTCATGTGGCCTTACCCTAAAAAAGGGTAGTTTAGTATTTTGGCCTCCTGCAGACTTGGGTATTTTTTTATTATTATTTTTGAATAATGTAAGATGGTTTTTGAAGACATCAATTGAAAGAACTCTGCCGAGTTGGCCGCTACCCTTTTCTTCTTGGTTTGATCTCTATAGCTTTACATCACGTTCTCTACAAAAAAAAAAAATTCTTTAATCATTATATTTTATAGGGGAAAAGACATTTTGCACTAATGGTTTGTTAATTGAAGCGTTCTTTCATATGTTTTAAAAATTATTGTTTTCTAAGCTCGGGTTTTACAAATCGTCAAATAACAATTCAGACAAAAATTTAGAAATATTCCGTCGGAATATTTTTTATTTTAATCTTATTCCGTTTTACCCTTACTTTTTTATTTTATTTTAGAAAACCCCTTACTTTTTTAACAGCAGCATCAACATAATTTCTTTCCCCAAAAAATAAGAAGAGCAATCCATAGGTCAACAATTGTTCCATCTTGTGCGACCGGCGCTGCGGGTCGATTCCGATTTGCTGCTTTTCCCGACGAGGTAGATGATTTAAGGCCAAAGTCCAAACAAAATGCATAATTGCTTTTTCCGGCGAGGTACAATCCAGCCAAAGTCCAAATCAATATGATGGTTAATGTTCTCGGCCAATGAAAAAGTTCAATATCACAATTTCACATTTTTCCGAAGAAGCTAAACAATAAGCTCCATCAACCAACATGTAAAGGACCAATATAACATGTTCTAAGATAGGAAGCAATCTCATCAGCTACAGACACAACCCAACCGGTCAATGCTAGCCATATCATCGTTGCCATCCACAATGTCATACTCCATGGCACTGCCAGATCCCTTTTATCTCTCAAATCCCAATTCCCCTCTTTACTGAATCAATCGAAAATTCCCAATCCAGGAATTCGGTTATTTTCCTGCTAAAGGAAGAATCTTTGCAAATTCAGCTTTTACTCCAATCAAAGAACTCATTAAAAATCCCTAGACTGTGTACCAAAAATTCCACCGTTTCCTGACAAAGAGGAATCTTTTTCCCAAGAAGAACCATTGACCCTTCAAGATTGGTTTTCTTGAAACGAAATGAAGAAACTATTTGAGAAGAAGTGGCGAAAGCGACAAATCATGCAGAAAACACGACAAATCATCTCATGGTCGGAATCGTCAATATCGCCGGAAACGCAAATTGGTCGAACAAGTTAAGTTAAACGTCGTCGTCCTATGCATTGCTCCCGACTTCTTATTTTACGGGAAAGAAATTATGTTATTCTTCTTTGTTAAAAAATTAAGGGTTTTCTAAAATAAAATAAAATAGTAAGGGTAAAACGGGAATAAGATTAGAAAGAGAATATTCCGACGGAATATTCCTAAGTTATTGCCTGAATTATTGTTTGATGGTTTGTGAAAAACAAGGAGTAAACAATATATTTTAAACCATAGGAGGAGAAACGCTTCAACGATTAACAAATATGAAAGAAAAAGTTATACTTTTCCCTATTTTATATTCTATTGGTCATGAGCAAAAAGTTATACTTTTTTTTTAAGCATAATGAAATTTTATTTTACTCATCGTACGCGATACAAGCATGAACTACATGAGATAGGGGTAGAACCTCATTCTATAAAACCAACTACATGGAGACATTCTCGAGCAATGAAATTTACATACACGTTTCCTTGTCTTTTTACGTAAGAAAAGGAATGGGAAACAAAGGTCCTCCTTCTAGCGCCAAAATATCGATGTTTAAAATCATCAGTGATCTACGAATCATAGTTGGGTTCCATAAGGAGAATTGATGAGATTCAACCTTACAATGCTCTAGTGCGTGTTTAGACCCCCATTTATAACGTATTGGGCTCAGTTGGGGTGCATTAATTAGACCGATTTTAAGGCATTTTCACTATGTATGATCACTTCGAGGCACATCTTCAAATAGACGGGAAATCTTGCCGTTTTTAGTTTCAATAGCCCTATTTAAACATATCTATCTCGCAGAATTATGCTTGATATGCTTTTAGATGTCATGATGCAAGATTTTGACAAAAGAACATCTCTCACTTGACTATGATAATATCCTATCTTTTGCCCGTGAGAATCGATTCATATTGATTAAACCATGTAAATTTAGTATTCGGTTTTTTCGTTCATTATTTATTTTATGTTGTCGTCGTTGAAGGCTATAATTCGAAGTTTTTTCCTTAACATTTTGTGATACAATAACTAGTTTTTCAACAGAGGTTCTGCTTGCTCCTCCCATGTAGACAACCTCTTTTGAGCTGACTCCACCTAAAAACATATAAAGTAGAAAACATTAATTTACCAATCAAAAATATTATTCAAAAAACAAGAAATGGAAACTAAATTATTCAACATGAAAATAAATAATTTATTTTTTGTTTTGTGTGTTACCTCTTTTTTCCAATCTGTTCTCCAAGTAGTCCATATAAGTATAACAGTCTGCAAGAACGTCCCTCCAAGCATCCCTAGCCATATCCCCTGCATTTATTACTTTTCATTAGCAATTCTGTAGAGTCCAACGTCGGCAAAGTAGTACAAAAGTCTTGTCAGTTCGGGTTAGCCTTTTTTACCAAAGTAAGGGCATTTATCTCAAGCGATTGACAAGATTATTTATGACTCGTTTAAGGCTTCTGGACGCGAAGTGCGAGGGTGTTACAAATTCCATAACTAAATTCGACCTGAATAACGAATAGGTGTGAAAAGACAGTGTCACCTTTGAATCCATTTTGAAGTAAAAACCGAGTAGAACTCCGAGGGGGATCCCGACAATGTAATAACAACCCACATTTACATAAGCAACAAATGTCTGCCATCCACATCCAACAGCAACACCTTTCATTCAAACACAATTAATTTGATTAACTACTATAATTAAGACAAGTTTTAATAACAACTATAGAATCGGTTCGTGTTGTAATTACCAGATAAGACGGGTTGAATCCCATTGAGAACGAGGCTAGCAGCAAGATAAGGGCATAATTCTGATACTGCTTCAGCCACTGCTTCTCCTTCTGTGAAAGCGTAACTGATAACATGGCGCAAAACAAGCACGATCACCGCAGCAATAATGGCTATAACGCATGAAAAAACGTTCACAACCACCACCGAAAATGCTGCAGCTTTTGGATGTCCAGCCCCAAGCTCATTTCCTACTCGCACGCTAATTAACACCATTATTATAACACATGTTACTAACCATTCAAACAAATTATAACGACTTAAGAAGAATATAATGAACGGTTACATAGCGACAACAGATCAAAAAAAATTCTGGATCCGCCTCTGTCTGTACGTACATACCTTGCTGCTGCATTGAAACCAACTGCAATCATGAATATCCATCCAAGAATCGATGTACTGCATTTTAATTACAACAATAAACTGTTTCAGAAAAACTTTTTTCAAAGCCGATTTTCAACATGCATGGTGTTTAATATGTGTTGTATAATTAACAATAAGTTAGGCCTTTACCATACTGAGATTGAATCAAGAGCAAGTTCGGGATGTTCCAACAATCCGGCAAGCAAGACAATGATTTGCATATACCAAGTCTCCAAACAAAGCATTACAGCAGATGAAGCTGATAACTTAAAGAAATCCCAGAGCCCATGAAATGCTTCCATACTAAAACCTCTCCAAGTTCTCCGACATTTCTTGCTGTTAACAATATAAACATATTGCCCGACCACAACAATCCACCAAGACAAACTCAAGATCAAAGCTGCACCGACTAATCCAAGTCCAAGCTTGTATATTGCTACCCAACTCAATAGCAAATGTAGTACTAAGGTGGCTGCTGAAATGTAAGCACTCGGTAAGACGATACTCTGAGATTGAAGAAATTTTGAATCGGGAAGTTTGTGGCGTAGGCGAAAATTTGTGGGATTAGGCCATAGATGAATATCGATGCTGCAGATGCGATTCTTGGCGATTCGCCGAGTAATATGAGAAGGGGTTTAGAAAATGCATATATAATTGTGAGTAATAGACCAGTGGCTGTGAGAAGTACTGTTGATCTTTGGAGATAAATGCCAAGCATTTCATATTTTCCAGCCCCATATGCTTGTCCACACAGAGTTTCCACTGCACTTCCCATTCCAAGCTGTTTTTGCAAGATTAAAAACAAGTGTGTGACTCTGTGATCAAGTACTTAACACAAAATTTTAAAATGGTACAACCTATACATTCTGAGATATTCACATAATTCAAATTAGGCACACATTTTTAAATATTTGATTCGTAAAACAAGTATGATCATATGAAAATTAAGTATATTGAATTATCGTATCTCCCAAAATCTGAAGGCTAGGAGAGACCCAACACTTGTAACAATATAAATAGGATAAAAATGTTTGCAGAGAAGCTAGAACTTAGGAGATACGATCTAGCTCTAATACATTGTTAAATTATCTATTCTCTTATATTATAACAAGAAAGTTATCACTAATCCATGCATTATATACAAGAAAGTTAAATTATCTTTTCTCTTGTATAATATTTTGACAAATTTGGTGTTATAATTAGTAGAAATGATAATATAGTAATACAACGTGGTGTCTTAGGTAGAAGGATACATGGAGGTGTGGTGCCTTACTATGCTCAAATAGAAAGAAAAAAAAAAAAAAAAACAGAGTGCTTTAAATGCCCCCAATTTGATATGAGCGGTTGTATAAATTCTGATAGCCGTAGTGATATTGTTTGTTATTATCCAATCTGATAGCGTGTCGGACGCGTGTCGTGTCGGAAACGTGTCGGATACGGCGCACGTTACCCATATTGGAGTGTCGGTGCAACATAGCTCATATGTCATCCCAAGATGATTGATACTCTTTTTTGTATCGATTAATTTTTTAGTAGTGATAATGCTAGAGAAAATACATTTTTAAGGTCGTTTTGATATCACTACTTACGTTCGTAGGTCGGTCGATGATCGGCGTTTTTTTATGTTTCCTGTTGAAAAATTTAACTTCGTCCCGTTGAAAATTCCACCAGCCTGAGGTAAAAATTCAACATGGCGATGGTGAAATTCATTGGGGCGAAGTTGAATTTTTCAACGGGGAACTTAAAAAAAAATATCAGGTCTGACCCAACCTTACATGAAATAGGGAGTGTTAAAACGACCTGAAAATGTATTTTCTCGATAATGCTATAACGAAATAATCACAACAAAGTAGACATACACACTTATGTACCGTTAATTATGACGTGAGACCTAATGGTTTCTATGAGTCTTATGAAAATCAATGGTGTACAATTGTGTTGTGACACTTTATGTTGTGTCATATATGCGACAATTTTGTTGTAAAACAAATATTTTTCTTAGTTTGATGGTTGCAGAGTTTTTTTATTACCAGGGGTTGTTAAATCGTGTGGTTGAAAGAGCACTAAGCATTTATGTGAAAGTGTTGATTGTTTTTTGTTTATTTTTTGAGGGGTGATTGTTTTTTGTTTTTAATGCTTAAAAACTACCCAACCCATAATGATTTAAACCTTCACACTACAACTTTAGGTTTAACTGCCTTCTAAAACATCGAAGACTTTTACAATTAGGCCATGTCTCGAGTACGATTGTTTTTTTTTTTCCTTTAGTTGTATTGGATGTGGTTTTGTGTCAATCTAATATCTTGCTACACGATCATTAATATATAATTTTTTTTCCATTCGTTGACAAAGATGTGTTGTGCAAGATGTAAAAGATACTTATAGTAGATGTGTCACTTCCCGCTTTGATCCAATACTGAATTACAATCTTTTTCAAAAACTTAAACTAATGGAAGATAGCTAGATGATTAACAATATTTTGACACTTCAACAATACTTCAACAATAGCATGTGCATCAGTGCATGTCCATATGCTTAATTTGCAGAAAAAAAAGAAGGGAAAAGAAAAAGTACCATGAGACCATAAGCAAAAGTTTGGACACCATTGTTACCAAGAGAGGCAGCAGCAAGTTGAAGATTACCAAGATGCCCAGAAAAGATTTGAGTGGACATACCCATTACAAAGTTGATCATGTATACAAACACAGCTGGGGCTGCTAGTTTCACTAGTAGCTTTGTCTCTATCCATGTGGCTGCTACCATCCGCTTTATATATGGTATTTCACTGCTATTCAGTATGTCCTCAAGTTCTTCACTTGCTTCTTTACGTATCTGTGATTCTGTATGTTGGATTTTCTCTTGTTGTTTTTGTTGCAGTTCATCATCTGATAATGTTTGATTATCCACTGTTTTTGGAGACTCCATTATTATTAGGTGGAATTACTAACAAGGTAGCTTGCTTTGTGGTTATTTGAGCTTTTGTGTTTGTGCTAGCGGGCTGTTGTAATTTCCAATTTTTTGTTTCTGTCAAAAAAAAAAATCATTTTAAGTACTCTTGTAAGAGATGGGAAGTACTTGTGTGGTGAGAAAATTTGAAGTGAAGTGATGAGTGAAACGATCAGAACCATACAGTTTAAATAGAGAATAAAACTGTGTGGTTTTACAGTAGGAAGAACACAAATATTTTCCTAAAAAATCTTTATTGAGTGGTCCTTATTAAGAAACGAGGTAAGAATTCTAGAGTGTTTTTTTTTATTTTAATTCCTCGGTAAAAAAAGAAAAATTCTAGAATGGAGTATTGGTTTTTCAAGGTATCTTTCATTTAGTGAGATAATTTGTGGACTTTAATTTTGGAGGGTTAGGTAGGAGAATGGACGACGTGATGGGTACAAATTTATATCGATACACAATTATCAAGAAGAACCATCCCACCTTGCTCTTTGAAAGTTAAAAATATAATAAAATCCATATATATTTTTAGTTAAAGAAGACGATATCTCTCATCCATATTACTTTTTCATTCTGATCTGACAGAATGATGTGGAGGTTAATTATAACAATTCAACGGGCATTTAGGTAGGAGGACCAGAACCTGATGTCTATAAAGAGTAAAAAGTCAAAATTTCTGAATCACAAGATAAGCATTCTCGGTTCGTAATGATTAAATATGTGTAGAAATGAGAGAATATATGAGCCGATATACCGGTCTTTAGCAACTCCACACCGACTCGATTGCATATCTCATTTGATTTTTATTCAACATACAATATATACGTGTACTTAATTACATACACAAATACTATATATATATATATATATATATATATGTAGTCGAGGGGTAACATAAATATTGTAAGATGCACTGCCCATTTTACCTTACAACTTTACCTCGGTACACCTCGCCCCAGTAACCTCACCAGACTTCGCCACCTTACTCAACTCTATCTCACATCACACTTTCTTACCTACCACCTACCACCTACCTTACCTCACCGTACCTTTTCACCCTCCCTATACCAGATCATCCTACCATATATGCTACACCATTCTACCATGTCTAATCCTACTTTACCCTTTCACGTCTATTTAATGAATTATTCTATTTTTACTGTATTTCTTTGATGTAAAAGTCGATATCCTCATCCGAACAAAAAAAAAAAAATTATATTATAAAATCATTATACTTCAGTTTAATCCATAAAATATTCTTTAATTCAGTCAATCCGATGAACTTGATATTGTTCATTACTTCATACCAAATAAAAATGGTGGCTCCGCCCACCCGTATTTAATGTATTATTGAAATGAAGATACTGGGGCACCATCTTATTATTTATATATTAATAAAAGTGAACGTTTAAAACTACAACACAAAACCATATGATTACTCTATAATATATGTGTTAGAAAGTAGAACTATACTTTTACACATATGCTTTCGTTTATGCTTTTTTTAATAAAAAAAAAATGAAGTATAGTCTATAGTTTTAGCTTTAGATAGGTACGGGTAACAATCAAGTAGAGTTTGAGCATCAACAAACTACTACGTGTAATTAATATCCCAAACGTAGACATCATTACGTAATAAACCAGATCACTAGAATATACATATGTGGGTATCTTAATTTGTTAATTTATTTTATCATTTTGTGTGACTCATCATGAAGAAACCAAATTCAAAATCTAATTGGACTCTTATCTCTGGTCAATAGGAGTCGATTACGGAATAATATGTGGAGAGTATAAAAATTCAGATTAATTTTAGGGGGAATGAGGAAGAATAGCGAAATATTTAAATCATTTGAGTAGAATGACGATCTTTTGAAAGCTTTTGCATAAAGATAAAACTATTTATTATTTATCGAATTTACTTTGGGTTGAAATTCATTCTAAAGAAATTCGTTTAAATTACTAATTTTCAAAATTCATTCAGAAATTCAACGATTTTCGGGATTCTTTGTCGAAATTCACTGATTTCGGGATTATTCAGGGAGATTATTTGATTTTGGGATTATTTTGTTTGTCATACCATTATATAAAATTACGCAATTGTTCTTCTCCCATATAAAAAATATGTAGTTTGTCATATTCTTAAAAATATTTGATTATGTCATTATCCCTAATTTCCCATTGATTTTATGGGGAGAAAATACATTTTTAAGTCATTTAACACCCATTATTTCATGTTAAGTCGGGTCAAATTTGACATTTTCTTTTAAGTCTCCGTTGAATTTTCAACCAGCCTCTAGAATTCCTCCCGTCCTGTTGAAATTTCAATGGATTGGTTGAAAATTCAACGGGACGAAGTTGAAAGTTTTAACGAGAGACTTAAGAAAAATGTCAGATCTAACCTGATCTGACATGAAATAAGAGATGTTAAAATGACTAAATATGTATTTTCTCTTTTATGGGTAACTGAGTTAGTAGGGCACCTATTTTTCCTTGCCATGGAATGCGGCACCTTGGTGCAACGGAAGGGGGGAGGTAGCAGATATCAAGATGGCTTTGGGGGCACTAAAAATCTTTATCACACTAGATATGCATTTATTTCTATTATTTTTTAATGGATACAAAAAATGCACACGTATCCCTCTAAAAAAAAAAAAGAAAAAAAAAAAAACACACGTACACACTTTAGCTCGAACCCGAAACCTTCGGGTTTTTAGTTAATCCTTTCACTTTGTTATTGTTTTTTAATTTTCCGGCCGTTCTTGATTCTGACTCATTTTTAAACAAATTGGTTCAAATTTTGGGACTAGATTTTTGCTTGAAAGTATATGCGTACGAACTCCGTTTTTTCCTAACGGTCGTTTTTGGTGTTTTATACATAATATATTAAAAAAATAATTTATATGTCTAAAATAGAATATAGAATGATTAAGTTATCTTTGATTTTTTAAATATATTTATACTAATAAATGATTTTTATCTCTTGTTAATTAATTAGAGTACCATATTCAGAATGCGTATATGCATAGATAATATGGGAAATTAGGGATAATGACATAATCTGAAATATATTTAAGTAACAGGAAAACTACATATTTTTTATAGGGAGAATGACAACTGCATAATTTTTATAGCGAGAAGGACAAATAGTGAATCCCGGAAATCAGTGAATACCGAAATCAGTGAATTTCGACAATGAATTTTGAAAATTAGTGAATTTCGACAGTGAATTTAGGCAGTGATTTTAAACAGTGAATTTCAAACACAAGTGAATTTCGACAGTGGATAAATAGTTTTGTCTTTTATGAAAAAGTTTCAAAAGAATGTCATTCTACTCAATTGATGAAATATTTCTGTCATTCTCCCTCATTCCCCCTAGATAATAATTACAAGGCCGGTGCATCTGGCCCCAAAGCTGTTAGAATTCCTTTTTAATTTTTTCCGGGGAGGTAATAACTCGAAATTCAATAATTACTTACCGAAATGCAAATTCCATATTGCAAAAATTAATTAGAATGATGAAAACAAGCCCTAACCCTTCAATTATGTAATTTTTACCTCTAACTCCAATATTCTACGTTAATGGCTAAGATTTGATGTTATAAACGATGAATCACATATATTAACAAGAAAATGATCAACATGATCAAGATCAAGTTTTTACTATAAGAAAGCCATTACAAATTAAAAAAAAAAAAACTAACTTATGATCACCAAGCGAACAAACGGATTTTCATTTACCTAGAACAGATGCTACGCACATGGTTTGATGATCGGGATTACCATGATTCTCGTGGGATTGATCACTCTGATTCGGAAGCGATTAGATCATGATTAGATGTGTTTTTGTAAGGGTGAGCTTGGGTCGGTTCTTCACCTTGTATAAGTCAGTTTGGTTTAAAAAAATAGTAATCCAAACCAAACCACTATGATAACCGTTAAGATGCAAGTGGGTCAATTGATTAAGTTGATATTTTTCCCACATCGGCATTGTAGAATGCTTAGCCGACTTAGGCTTAGTGTTTAAGTAACCTATGGGTTTTATTTTATGATGTACCAATCAAATTAACTCTCAATTGCTTTAGCTATTTTGGCTATTATTTTAGGTTTTAGGAGAGTTGTATCTTTTGTATTTCTCCACTATAGTAATATTTCTCTTTCGCCCGTGGATTACTCGGCATATTGCCAGAAACCACGTAAATTTGGTGTTTTGTCTTTTTTATCTTTCCGTTAGTTATATTGTGTTATCGTCGTTAAGGGCTATCGTTCGGTATGTTTTTCCTAACGAACTGGTATCAGAGCCGTGGTTTTTTTAGCCGAGTTTTTTCTGAGGTTAAAAATTAGCCATCATGCTGGTAACTAAGTATTATTTTGAGAAGTTTGACCGAAACGTCAACTTCGGGATGGGACAGTTAAAGATGGAGGCCATCTTTGATTCGAGGAGGGCTTCGATATTACCTTCGCTTGGAAAGGAGAGAAAAGCCGAGAAGATGTCAGGATGAGGATTTTCTTTGGTCTCGACAAGAAGGCCGGGTCATGTATCATCTTAAATCTTTTTGATGAAGTATTAAGAGAGGTAGCTACTGAGGTTACTGCTAAAGATTTGTGGGATAGATTGAAGTCTTTATATATGAAGAATAGTGTGGAGAATAGGCTTTATTTAAAGCAAAGTTTGTATATGCTTCGTATGCCTGAACGGTCGTCTATATTATCTTATTTAGATAAATTTGATTCCCTGTTTATGGATTTGAGAAATATAGATGTGAAAATTGATGATGAGGATCAGGCTCTGTTGCTATTGTGTTCACTTCCTCAGTCGTTTAAGCATTTCAGAGAAACAATGCTTTATGGTAAGGATACTATTTCTTATAAATAAATCAAGTCGATTATAAAATCGAAAGATCAGATTGATAAAGATATAACTGGGGAGAGTAGTAGTAACGCATGTAGTTTTGTGCTCCGGGGCAGATCGGATAAAATGGATGCAGACAGTCAAAGATCCAAATCTAGATTCAAGTCAAGACATAGGAATTTGGTGTGCAATTAGTGTAAAAAAAAAGGGCATATCAAATCGGAATGCTATAAGCTCAAAAACAAAGAAAAGAAACAAAACGGAGAGCACGGTAACAAGGAGTCAGGTCAAGCTAGTGTTGTTGAAGATGACAATGATGGGGTTATTTTCTTTGCTAATGATAAATCAAGGTCTAATGATGAATGAATCTTGGATTCTGGTTGTAGGTATCATATGTGTCCTAATAGGGACTAGTTTTCCACCTATGATTCAGTTCAAGGTGAAGTTGTTTTGATGGGCAACGACGCAGTGTGCAAGGTTCTTTGGTATTGAATGCAGTTAGAATCAAGACTCGCGATGGTGTTGTCGTAAGCAGCGACTCAAGTTAGACATGTTCCGGACTTGAAGAAAAATCTCATCTCTTTGGGTACACTTGAGGCTCTGGTTACAGATACACCGCTGAAGGTGGAGTTTTGAAAGTTCTTAAAGGTGCTCTTGTTGTGATGAAAGCTAGCAGGCCTGGCAGTTTTATACTTTACAGGGATCAACAGTTATAGGGACTTCTGCAGTTTCTACATCATCTTTAGAGGCCGATACACCAAAGCTATGGCATATGCGTCTTGGGCACATGGGCGAGAAGAGTCAATCTATCTTGAGCAAAAGGGGCCTTTTGTGTGGACAACATACTGGGAAGTTGGACTTCTGTGAGCATTGCATCTTTGGGAAGCAGAAGTGTGTCCGTTTTAAGTCTTCAGCAGTTCACCGAACAAAAGGCACATTGTATATACATTCAGATCTTTGGGGGCCATCTCGTGTTCTATCAAAAGGAGGTGCCAGGTATATATTGACTTTTATTGATGATTATTCGAGGAAAGTTTGGGTTTTCTTTCTGAAGCAGAAGAATGACGTTTTCCAAACCTTCAAGAACTAGAAAACATTGATTGAGAAGCAGACATGGAAAAATATTAAGCGGCTTAGAACATATAATGGCTTGGAATTCTATGAAGGCGAATTTAATCAATTTTGTGAAAATAAAGGCATTGTTCATCATCGCACTGTTAGAAAGACTCCTCAGCAAAATGGCGTTGGAGAATGCATGAATAGAACAATTTTAGAGAGAGCTCGATGTATGATTTCTAATGCTGGCTTGTCAAAGAATTTCTGGGCAGAGGCAGTTTGTGCATCTTGTTATATTATTAATCGGTCACCTTTAGCATTTATTGAGTTCAAGACACCTGTGGAACTTTGGTCAGGTACCTCTGCTGATTACTCCGATTTAAAGATATTTGGATGTCCCGCATATATGCATGTCAGTGAAGGAAAGCTAGATCCCCGGGCTAAGAAATGCATCTTTCTTGGGCAAGCATCTGGAGTAAAAGGATCATTTGTGGTGTGTTGATTCATCCAAGTTTGTGATCAGCAGAGATGTTACATTTAATGTGTCTTCTATGTTATATCCGAAAATAGAGTCTTCTTATGTTTCTGATGCAGGTAGTGGTGATGGTATGTCAAAGCAGGTGGAGTTTGAAGTTAGTCATGGTGCCCCACAACCCAGTTCTAGTATTCAGTCAGATTCATCAGGTTCTCAGATCAAGAGGAAGAAAGACAAGATGATCATTCTATAGCCATTAATAGACACATGAGAGAGATTAGACTACCACATAAGTATAATGATTATGTTGCTTATGCTCTTTCTGTTGCACAGGAAACCAATGAAAGTGGAGAGCCTTCTACATATTCAGAGGCAGTTTCAGGTGCTGATTCATCTAGGTGGTTGGTCGCGATGAATGAAGAAATTGAATCTCTCCAGAAAAACAAGACTTGGGTTCTAGTGAAGCCGCATATGGGAAAGAAAATCATTGATTGTAAATGGGTCTTCAAGAAGAAAGAAGGCATACCAGGGGTTGAAGATGCAAGACACAAGGCACGATTAGTTGCCAGAGGCTTTAGTCGGGTACAAGGTGTTGATTATAATGCAATTTTCTCTCTTGTTGTTAAACATAGTTCGATTCATGTCTTGCTTGCTATGGTGGCCATGTATGATTTGGAGTTGGAGCAACTCGATGTTAAAACAACTTTCATACATGGTGAACTTGATGAAACAATTTTCATGAGACAACCCCAGGGTTTTGAAGTTTAAGGTAAAGAAGACCATGTTTGTTTATTGAAGAAATCCTTGTATGGACTGAAGCAATCTCCAGAGGCAGGTGGTATAAGAGATTTGATTCCTTTATGTTGAGTCATGGGTACTCAAGGAGCATGTATGACAGTTGTGTCTACTTCCGGATGTTAGATGATGTGTCGTTTATTTATTTGTTACTTTATGTTGATGACATGCTCATTGCTGCCAAGAATCAGTTACACATTCACTCTTTGAAGGCTTTGTTGAGTAGTGAATTCGAGATGAAAGATCTTGGAGCAGCTAAGAAAATTCTTGGAATGGAGATCAGAAGGAGTCGTGAAGATGGCAAGTTATACTTCAGTCTGAAGAGTTATGTTTAGAAAGTCTTGAGAGATTTGGCATGAAAATGCCAAACACAGTAGTAGTACTCTTCGCTAGTCATTAAATTATCAGTTACTCAGTCGCCAAAATCATATGAATAGAAGAGGTTTAGGGGTGTACACAGATACGGATAATCCGAAAACCTAACCGTACCGGGGTAATTCGGTTCGGTTCGGTTCAGTTCGGTTCGGTTAATAAGTCCTACGGTTCGGTTTTCGGTTTTCAAAATGGAAAAACTGGAATTTTTGGTTCGATTACGGTTAGTGCTGTAAATGAACCGAACCGAACCGAAAACCGAACCGAAACCGAACCGAATCCAAACCAAAAACCAAACTGTTTATATCCGAACCGAAACCGAATTGAAAAATCAAACCGTTTATAACCATATAATGAATCAAACTGTCGTAATTATATAATTTGGATGAAATTTGGTTATTTCGGTTAATCAACCAGTTATTTCGGTTCGGTTATCTCTAATTATTTACTTTTGATTTTTTTTTTTCAGTTTTTCGGTTAACCAAACCAAACCGATTCGTTTGGTTCGGTTTTCTTTTACAAACAGTTCGGTTTCGATTCGGATTTTTAATTAACCGAAAATTTCGGTTCGGTTTCGGTTAATGGCGAACCGAACCGTGTACACCCCTAAAGAGGTTTATGAAGATGTTTCATATTCAAGTGCAGTCGGTAGTCTTATGTATGCTATGGTGTGGACACGTCCAGACATTTCACATGCAGTTAGTGTGGTTAGTAGGTTTATGTCTTGTCCAGGCAAAACACATTGGCAGGCGGTGAAATGGATGCTCAAATGCCTGCATGGTACTTCAGACACATGTTTGGAGTTTGGTAGAAGTTTAGACACATTGGTTGGTTTTGTGGATTCAGACTACTGTGCTGATATTGACAAAAGAAGATCCATCACTGGCTATGTATTTTGTATTGGTGGTTCTGCTGTTAGTTGGAAAGCTACGTTACAACATGTTGTTTCTTTATCTACCACCGAAGCAGAATATATGGCACTGACCGAGGCAGTAAAAGAAGCTTTGTGGTTGAATAATTTGTATGGTGAGCTTAGCTCACATCGAGATGATATTATCATCCATTGTGATAGCCAGAGTGCAATAGACTTGTCACATGACCAAATGTATCATGAGAGGACGAAGCATATAGATGTGAGATATCACTTCATTTGAGAAACGATTGCTGAGAAGAAGGTCTTTGTTCAGAAAATCAATACCACAGACAATCCTGCAGATATGTTTACAAAAGTCTCTTCCTGTTGCAAAGTTCAAGCAGTGCTTGGAGTTGATTGGCGTGGTATGATGACATGGGAGTTTGTGGAGAAAGAGTAATATTGCTATTTCTGGATGTGGGACACTTGTCCCAAGGTGGAAGTTTGTTAAGATGCAAGTGGGTCAATTGGTTAAGTTGATATTTTTCCCACATCTGCATTGTAGAATGCTTAGCCAACTTAGGCTTAGTATTTAAGTAACCTATGGGTTTTATTTTATGATGTACCAATCAAGATAAACTCTCAATTGCCTTAGTTATTTTGGCTATTATTTTAGGCTTTACGAGAGTTGTATCTTTTGTATTTCTCCACTATAGTAATATTTCTCTTTCGCCCGTGGACTAGTCGGCATATTATCGGAAACCATGTAAATTTGGTGTTTTGTCTTTTTTTCTTTCTGTTAGTTATATTGTGTTATCGTCGTTAAGGGCTATCGCTCGGTTTGTTTTCCTAACAATAACCAATGGTTCGGATCGGTTTTTTATGATTGGTTCGGTTTGATTTCGATTTTTCAAGCAATTTGATACATTTTTGGAGAATCTGCATGCACTTATCTATATCTGCATAAATTTAGAATTATATATACACATGTTTATGCTTATATGTATATATGTGTATATGTATGTGCTTGTAAATACATATGTAGGTGTACAAACACAAAAACTTGTCTCGGATTTTATCTAAGCAAAATAAACAAGTAATAAAATAAATCCGGTTTACCCCAAGTGCAGGGATCGTAGTATAGCGATTAAAAACCGGAGTCGAATCACAGGGAATCGAGATTGGTCTAGTTCTTAATTTTTCTAAAGGTTGTCACGAAAAATAACTAAAAACGAAAACAAAGAAACAATAAACTGGACAGAGGGTTGTCAAGCCAAAGCCAGGAAAGATAGTTGTGAAACCTAAATCTAAACTATAAACTAGAAAAGAAAACAATAAACAACTATAAAGTTGTGACGATGATCATGGTGATTAAACAACGAACAGGCAACGATCCACCTTTCCC
Source organism: Gentiana macrophylla (assembly GCA_026214975.1). Lineage (NCBI taxonomy): Eukaryota > Viridiplantae > Streptophyta > Magnoliopsida > Gentianales > Gentianaceae > Gentiana > Gentiana macrophylla. Next base: position 112,690,806 of record CM047809.1, on the reverse strand, counting down.
GCAACCCTCAATTTCCTCTCTAAGGTTATCTTGTGAAGATTTAACTAAAATTGTGATTCACCTATCAAAAGTATGAATTTCTAATCTCTTAGATAATTCGTCTATTAATCTCGTCATCTCTCGATCCTTAAAGATTAACGCTTTCATAACCAAGGTGTAAGATTTATTCAATCTAGCAACCTAGATTTCTAACCTAACAACTCTCGTTATATATAGGTTAAAGATCCAATCTTTCCTATGGTGATCTAGGTTTACACCGACTCTCGTCACATAGTAAACATCAACAGCAAAACATCTCTCGATTTAAATTGCATAACACATAAGCATAGAAAAGATACGACTTTAATTAAAATCACAAAATAAACCTAAGGTTGAAAATAAAGAACTCTTTAAACGGTTTCACGAGCTTGAAAGCAGACTTTTCACCCAGGTCATCAAAGACAATCCGAAGCGATTGAAAATAAAAAAATAAAAATAACAACCCTCGGTCGACCGAGCACTGGGGAGTTTGGTCGACCGAGCCTAACTTTGCTCGGTTTAGGTTTTCTCAATGTATGGTGTGTAATTGTGGTCTCTACAGGGCTTAAGCAATGCGTATATATGTAGAAAAATAAGTCGGTTCGCTAAGTCGCCATGGGACGCTGTTCACTATCTTTGGACGCCCGTCCATGCGCTTGAAATCTTCGAGTCGGGCGAAGTGGATCGACGCCCGCCCTATGTATTATCGACGCTCGTCCACTAAAAATCTCAACTCCCTGAATCAAACAGCTCCTTTGGACGCCCGTCCACTTCTTCTGGACGCCAGTCCATTGTACGGGACCTCAAACGTGCGTCCAGACTTGTATATCTTCATCCCAGGTTTAAGCTGCATCTTCCTCCTTCCATTTATACCTCCAATTGAATATCTTTTTAGCTCATCCTATGCCATGCAAATGTACCTATAAGAGAATAGAAACGTGCAAAATGTAGAACCATATATATCGATAGAAAATCGCTAATAAAATCACGTAATAAGCTCGATTATGCACTTTAATGATTTCCATACGCATTCTTTCAATAAATCCATTAAACACCTAATTTTCTATAAAAATTAATAAAACACGAAGAAAATTGCTACGAAATAATATCATATACATCGTAAAAATCACCGTCAACAACAAACATACATAAATATATGAGTTTGTATATTTACGTACATACATATTTAGCATAATTTATATTTTTTTCATGCATTAATTTATTTGAGGAAAACATATATTTTGATATATGTGTGCTCAAGTTGGTTTGGATCCAAACCAATCAAGTTTGGGGTTGGTTCATTTGGTTTGGTTTGTTTGGGTTGGACCGGTTTAATTTCCGGATTAGTTCAGCGAATTTGATTAAGATGTAAAATAAAGCCAATTTCAATACTTGAGTGACTTTTATAGGCCCAGAACCTAAGAAGGTACCGCAACTGCGGTGGAAGGGTATTGTAATTTGTAAGCCCGATGGGCTTCAATTCTGAATTTCTTAAATTACCTATAATTTATGTTTTGTGTAATTACAATAAGTCTCTCTCACACTCACTCACACACATGCGGGAGCACACACGCAGACAGACACGCACACACACAAGTAATATGGATTTGGCTTTTTAATTGTGTAAATGCATTTAGATGTTTAACTGCGGGTGACATTTGGTTTGTTTTTAATGTAAACCGTTAGGCTCTTCTCTCTCTCTCTCTCACATACACACTCACATTTTAGTGGATTTATCATAGTTCCAGGGGTCAACACATTTTCTGTGACATTCCCCGAGTTGCATGTGATGTTCGTGGTCTTCATGATGATGTGATGAATATTATAGAGCTTTGAGTATTCACCGGAGATGTGGTGTTGTAATATGAGTTTATGTGTTCTAAGTTTGTGAAATGTTGTACTAAGCCGAGTCTTTGTAGCAAGCAACCCATTCTCCAAATAAATTAAAGTTAAAAAAATAGAAGTATAGTAACTTGTTGATGTAATCATAAAGCATATTGATGTTATCTTTCTTTTTTTTTTTTTTTTTTCCTTTTTTTCGGTTGGATTTCCAGGCGATAAATTCAAAATTTCTAAGAGTTCTCTATCTTTGTCTATTAAAAAACCCGTGTGACGATGGTCGGCTCTGCCTTGGCCACGTGTCATGAATAAGAGGGTTAAGCTCAAATAGTACATGGAGGATGTCCCAACCAGGGGTCGGGAGCCTGACCAATAACCGCTTTAAATCCTGAAGGCGAGCTGCCTCACTACTCCTGACCACCGCAGGCGGTCGATCTCTGAGTATCGCGCAGGCGCGGCCATGTAAACTTCGGCCATTTGGACCGAGTGGTCAACCGACTATATACACGTTCCCATAAGTCACGGACACACGTGGAAAATGAATCCAGCCTCATTAAGGCTCCGATTCAACCTTAAAGATAAATGAGAGATTATCTCCTAATAATAAGGGATCCGTATCAATCCCATTTAATGATAATATAACCGTATCCTTGGAGGATACGGCAAGATTAGGGTTACAACTCCCTATATAAATCCTCTACAAGAACTACGGCCGGCTTGATTCTAATTACACTCAATTGGATACGTAGGCAGCTTGAGAATAACTCGAGTTCAGTCATAATATTACAAAAAACCATCCCCGGTATCGGCGTTTTAATTTCCGGCGACCAGAGAACTGCCACTGGACTAATCAACCCGAAACACTTGTTGGCGAAATCTGACTTCGTCATTGGCGCTAGAAGGAGGGCAGTCTAGTAGTTTTAATGGCGCCACCAAAGAATACAGGGAAGAAAACACAAGATCCGTCTACTCAGGAGGGCAGATCAAACTTAGCAGAAAAAGAAGCAGAGGGGCAAAACGCCGGCAAAGAAGTGGGGAAGACGGTGACACAGCCACCCCAGGTGCAACCTCTTCCATATCCAGCGCAACAAGCATTGGTAGATGCCTTAACAACTCTCAACACAATGGATTTTAAAACCATTTTGACCAATGCATTCAAGGTTCGAGGAGAAGAAACTATAGGTGAAGCGAACCCCAAGGATAATCCGTTCGGAGAGGATCACAATAAATGTCTCAACACTTCACGAGAGGAGCACGCAGAAACGCTGTCTTCCAATTCAAATCTTGGAAGAAGAGAGGCTAGAGACCAAGCTAAAGACGCTATCTTGGGTAAGACCCCTTTTTCTTTTGAATCTCCCTTTACCGAGCATGTAGAAAGCTATCCCCGGCCTCCTGGGTTTAAGATGCCCAAGATAGATCCTTACGATGGGACCAAGGACCCCAATGATCATATGCATCAATACTTGACGCATATGACCGATGGCCAAATTATAGCAAACCAACTTTAACCGGCAGAGTAGACGGGTCGGATTTGTACTACAACGGGCGAGCAAAATCGTATCCCACAAAGAATTAGTCAAGTATCACAATCATACTCGTATTTAGTTCAGGCTCACAATAGAGGTGAGAATAATAATTATAACTAGAAAAAAAAATAATAACTTGGGAATAAATGAATGAAAGAATAGCCAAATTATGATCAAGAACACTAATCTCAATACCTTCACCAAATCACTAGGGACGAGCCTAACCTACCAAACAACCAATAGTTTTTAATGAATGTGTTGTGGGTGCAATCTCCTAAGCCTGTCCCCTGCAAGGGCTAATACCACAACATAGTTACTACATATTTGGTTCAATGGTCCCCTCTATGGAATTTAATTGACCTAATATGATTAAGAACTATGAGATGCTCCGCATCCACCGAGTTCACGGCTTAGCTAGAAAAACCTTACCAGGAACAGTCATGCGAGAAACTCGATTAGTTCATGCGTTACAATCCTAAAATTCTAGTTCGCAGACACTCCTCAGAAAATACATTTATAAAGTTCAGTGTGTAAAATCATGAATCAAGTTATCAAATTAATTTAAGCATTAAGATCAAATTCTAAGACACAACAATTCAAAGATTTAATTTTTAAGCCTTACTCATCCCTAGATCATCGTTTAGACATTAATTTCGTAGTTCCATCACATAATCTAGCTATTGGAAATTTAGCTACTCATAATAAAAATAAAAGTGCAGAAATTAATGAAGAAATTAATAATAAACATGATAAAAAGATTGAATAAAATTTACCAAAAGAAACTATAGCAATCCACCACTCGAATTGTCGCTTCGTTGTGTTGAAATCACAAAATAAAATAAAAAAAAACTGCTGTTGTTGTTGAAGAAAAGTTGCAGAAAATAAAATAGATCTATTTTTAAGAGGAAGAAAAATTGTGCAGCAGAAAAAATAAAATTCTGATATTAAAGTTGTGCTAAAATTTGACCTAGATGGCTTTATATATATATATGAATAGCCGACGTAATCCTTCAGAAAGAAAATCAAATTGAGAGGCCGTCTGCTTTATTTCATGTTATAAGGCGTGGGCCCCATTTGACCAATATCCTTTGCAGCCTTCCTCTTTTCTCTTTTTTTTTCCTTTATTTTCCATTTTTTTTCTATTATTTGTAAAATGAAAACCGAAGATGTACTGGGACCTCACCTTCCATTCAACACAAATGTTGGGATCCCAGAAAAGCTGAACAAGAATTATTTTATTTCTATTTTAGTTTTTCCTTTGAACGTCTGAATTTGAATCTCACGCCATTTTCTCATACGAACTTCGTTTTGATTATTTTGCACAGTTTTGATCCTAAATCACGCCTCTATCACGCCGCACCTATAACAAACAAACAAAAACAAGAAAATCCAAGCGTGACAAATGCCAATAAAACGTGCCCAATTCACCCAAAAATATGGAGATTTTCGACGTAAACGTCTTATCGTCCCGTGATTCAACCCATGATGAAATGTGTATATAAAAACCACTTCACTACCCCAAAATCACATCGAATAGGCTACAAATAAGGGGTAAAATGCACACGAAATTATAGCAAAGTTGACTCTCATCAACTACACCCCACTTAGCGTTTGCTCGCCCTTGAGCAAATCAAGCGATTCAAAAATAAAACATAAGGTCAACGTTGCGATCATATGGGAAATCAAAATATTCAATGACTAAAAACTAGTCAACAAGCGAATAAACACGAGCCAAAACATATCTCGTCATGGAAACGGAACGTGTGTGTGTGCATAGCATCTCAATCATTCATTATGGTCAACCGGCTCAGATTATAGACGCAAGACTAATGGTGTTACACCATAGTCTTATACTTCATAATCATCTCCACTAATCGAGGTCAAATCAAGGCTAACTAAGGTCAGGCAGGACTTCTAAGGTTGTAACGTTAGGCTAGAGACGGGGCTAAACGAAAGGATAAAAGGAATATCAAAAGAGAAAAAGGAGTGAGTCTAATCAAAACATCTTGCATTCAACTCATAACTCACCTCATTTCGACACCGTATCGTAAACATGAGTAGGACGCAAAAACGGTGGCCACCAAGATAAAACTCCAAGATAGCTTGCAAAAATAGTTGTTATCAAGAACAAGCTAACCAAGAATTCAAGAACATCCACTCCAATTTACTTCATCCCATCGTCATGCATTACACTGGAAGTATTACTCGAACACTTTCATCCACATTTCTTGACTCAACTTTATTCAATTTTTTTTTCTCTTTTTTTTCATTTTCTTTTTGACAAACCAAACGCCAACATATTCCACTTCCCCTTCTCATTCGTAGTACAAAAGATCCACCAACACCATAATTTGATACAAATCTTCACCACCCCACACTTGTGCTAGCAAGTGTGCCCATATATAATAAGATTAAAACTCACTAGTAGGGTGCCAAAGAAACTTAGACCACAAATAAAGGCTAAGGGTTGGTAATTATAGGCTAATCAACGAATGGCTAAAGTTCGGGTGGGGGTCTAACCACCCTACAAAGGCTTAGAGGGGTTTCTGTGGAAATTATGTACAGGGTTGGCTATTTGGCTCTGGTCGGGTCAAAGAAATGCCAGGACCGTCATCCCTTAATCCACCAAGATTGACATTTCTATTTCGCCTCGAAGTTAATGGTATAAGTTCTAGGTAACAGATTAATATCTATGTCATCTATAATCATTCACTAACCGACCACAATTAATGAACGCAAAGCTATTACGTGCATAAGAATTCCATTTCCACAACAGGATGAAGGTTTGACTCGCATGCATTCAACCATTGACTAATAATTAACCGAAGAATACCATGAATTCACATATAATTCGCAACATCAAAGCCATGAAATTTTTAAAAATGGCTCATTTTTTCTCAATAAAGACCAAACACTAAGCATATAACGTATTCGATGCATAACATTTAAACACATAGTCAAGTGAAGCTAAGTCTACCACCCCCCACTTAAAACGGAACACCGTCCTCGGTGTGTGACTGATAAAGTAAAGAAAGAAAGACTTAGCTGAACTGGCAATAAGGCGGAACTCTGCAAAGTGACAACCTCCAATGTATCTCCCAGGATACCTGTACAATCATAACATAGAAACCAAGAATCCACTACGACAAAAGGCCGAAACCTTAAGTGTACGTAAGCACAAGTATGAAGATGTATAGAACAAATAAAATATGGATTATCACAAAGCATGAAATGGAATTCGAAATGTGAGGTCAAATTTTCATCACACTCCTAAAAAAACAAACCTAAAAACCTAAAGAAAAAAATTGTGGGTTGTCTCCCATAAGCGCTTGTGTTTATTGTCGTTAGCTCGACTTATTGAATTTCAAAAACAAGATAGGGTGCCGAGTTTATAGTCTTCGGTAAGACTCGTATCCCCCAAATTTTACATTCGACTCAACTGTCATCCTAGGGATACTCTCACTACTCACTCCCTCATTGGGCATCTCACAACTCAAAGGGCTCTCCTCAAATACTTCCAACTTTTGGACTTCCTCCTGCGTGCCCCAATCATTTCCCGGGTGCTTAATGGGGTTGTAGACATTAAAGGTGACAGTCTCATCACCCGCTCTCATTGTAATCTCACCCTTTTGGATGTCTAGCAAAGTTCTACCCGGCCATAAACGGTCTACCCAACAGAATTAGGGTTTGACTATCCTCTTCCATGTCCAACACTACGAAATCCACCGGGAAGACAAGTTTCCCTACTTTAACTAACACATCTTCAACAACTCCCATGGGGCGCCTAATCGACCTATCCGCCATTTGCAAGGTCATGTTTGTACGTTTGAGCTCACCTACCCCTAAACTCTCATATATCCTCCTAGGCATCGAACTTACACTTGCACTTAAGTCACATAACACCTTAGGGAATAACGTCCGACCTATGGTGCAAGGAATGGAAAAACTACCCGGATCTTTCAACTTAGGGGTAACTTATTCGAAAAACAATGAGAACACTCCTCGTTTAAGCAAACAACTTTCTCCATTTTAGCTTTATTCGACAAAATCCCTTTTAGAAATTTAACATATGATGGCATGTTCACTAGCGCATCCACAAGAGGGATATTTATCTCTACCTTCCTTAAAATATCGAAAAACTTGTTTTGCTTTTTAGAAACGGTTGGCTTTGTAGGGCCACGAGGGGGGGGGGGTAAGGTAATTTCAATAAATCAAAGGGTTTTTTCACTGAATCCATACCTGAGTTGTTCGTACCTTCCCGTGTCGTGTCTGACCGCTTTTCCGGTTCCGTAATCGGATTCTCCACCTCTCTTTTTTTATCTCTTCAGCATCTTTCTCTTCATTGATCACCACCCAATCTTCATCTTCCTCTCTCAGTTTTTCTATCTTCTTCTTCTTCTCAACCTCCTCAGGCGCCTCAATATCACTACCCACAACTTTCCCACTTCTTGTAAATATGGCATTCACTTGCCTGGGATTTTCAGTTACTTGCCCCATTCGTGTCTCCAAGTTCCTCACCACAGATTGCAAGTTTATATGGGCATTTTTCACCTCCTTTAATTCCTTACTTAATTCCAGGTTACTCTCCTCAACTCCCGGTTATTCTCCTTCGACTCTGGTGTTTCCTCTAATGTCTCGGCTTATTCTTTCCAATGATCGTCCGTGGAGCTTTTTGTTTCGCTGGTTCCGGAGGTGGTGGTGCTGATTGTGGGGCATGGAATATTGACTCTGTTGAGGCTGCGCAAATTGCGGTTGAGTCGTTTGCCCGGCCCCTTGATTTCTACCCCACGCGAGATTGGGATTGTCCCGCCAATTCTGATAATTCTGCCCCTTATTTTGATTGGCTAAGAAGTTCACTTCCATGGGTTGCCAATTTGATGTCAAACCCGGATCTGTAGTTTGGTAGACCATGGGATTTGAGCACAATGGGTTCATATCCATGGATTTTATGCCAAAAAGGTTCTCAAGAGATCGATCATTCAACATTTGAGTCGTACTGACTAACCTGCTTAATGGGGCAATTTGTGGACCAATGTTCACCACCGCAAGTGGTACACCCTTTGAATTCTTCCGCCATGCCAACATGTCACTCATTTGCTTTTTAGCTCCACCATTTCAAACTTGCATCCTCATAATTTCTTCATTTGCCCGACTTGGTTGACATAGCCAATTGGCTTTCTAAGCTCTTCTCCCGTTTTCCTTTATGCATTACTGCAACCCTCTCTATCGTAGCCAATGCGACATCAGGTTGCACACTGATCTGACTCACGTAAACCACCATAAAAGAGATGTACATGGTTCCACGCCTCTAATCCCTGATGCGGGCACTTTCTCAACATAGCTGTAAATCTATCCCAGGCTTCATGCATGCTCTCCATGTCCAACTGTTCAAAGTTTGCAATATCTGCCTTCATATACAATGTTTTGGAGAGGGGACAATATTTTAATAAAAACCTTGCAGTCACTTGATCCCAAGTGTGTAAGGAATCGTGGGGTAGTGACTCATACCAAGCTCTCGCGGCCTCCTTCAATGCAAATGGGAATAAGAGCATCCTAACCGCGTCCTCAGAAACTCCATTCATCTTCACGGTCCGACAAACTTGCATAAAGTAGTTCAAGAATTGATTCGGGTCTTCAGTTGACTTACCCCAAAACTGCGTATTGTCGTTCAGGAGATACCCCACCTGCTGTTTAATTTCCAGGTTGTTTGCCGGAATAGGAGGCAAACGGATAGGGGTGTGTCCCTCACCAATAGTCGGTGCCGCATTGTCTCTCATAATCCTTCCATGATTACCTTGATTTTGCACTGGTGGTTGTGCATAAAAGTTTTGTGCCTGAATAGGGGCGGCTGGTGGTGGATTCACATTATGTTGTTGATTTTGCAACATCATTTGCATCATCATTGCATCATTTGATTCTGGTCAAAAGGCATTTGACCAAATACATTCCCCTGGTTGTTGTTCTGATTTTGAGGGGCTTGTTGTTGTTGTCGGACTTGATTCTGCCGACCTCCCTGAATTTGGAACCCATTTGGTCCCAGATTAAGTGCCCTCGGATTTTGAAGGGGCTCTCTATTTAAGTTTTGTATTTCCCGCTCTTCGGGAGTAAGCATTGGGTCTAACCGCAACCCATCTTCAGTCCCATCTCCATCATGTACATTCGTTAAATCTCTGCTTCCCGAAGTCATTTCTGATTCTTCTGATTCAGATTCTAACTCAATAAATGATGTCGATGCTTTCTCAACAGACTTCTTCTTCCTCAAGCTGTTCTGATGCCTTGCAAATGCTTCAATTTCTGAGATCAATGGAAGTAGAGGTTCCTTGGAACTCCGGGTCATACACTGCAATCACCAAAACAACAAGAAAACAGTAAAATAAAAATGACCTAATCCTAAATAGTTGAATGACTTACTGATATTGACCGATTCCCCGGCAACGGCGCTAGAAAACTTGATGGCCAAATTAGAGCAAACCAACTTTAACCGGCAGAGTACCGGGTCGGTTGTACTACAACGGCGAGCAAAGTCGTATCCCATGAGGAATTAGTCAAGTATCACAATCACACTCGTATTTAGTTCAGGCTCACAATAGAGGTGAGAATAATAATTATAACTAGAAAAAAGAAAAATAATAACTTGGGAATAAATGAATGAAAGAATAGCCAAATTATGATCAAGAACACTAATCTCAATACCTTCACCGAATCACTAGGGACGAGCCTAACCTACCAACCAACAAATAGTTTCTAATGAATGTGTTGTGGGTGCAATCTCCTAAACTGGTCCCTAGGCGCTAATACCACAACCTAGTTACTATATATTTGGTTCAACAGTCCCCTCTATGGAATTTAATGACCTAATATGATTAAGAACTATGAGATGCTCCGCATCCACCGAGTTCACGGCTTAGCTAGAAAAACCTTACCAAGGAACAGGCTGCGAGAAACTCGACTAGTTCGTGCATGACAATCCTAAAATTCTAGTTCGCACACTCCCTCGCAAAATACATTTATAAAGTTCATGTGTAAAATCACGAATCAAGTGAACAAATTAATTCAAGCATTAAGATCAAATTCTAGGACACAACAATTCAAAATTTTAATTTTTAAGCCTTACTCATCCCTAGATCACCGTTTAGGCATTAATTTCGTAGTTCCATCACATAATCTAGCTATTGGAAATTTAGCTACTCATAATAAAAATAAAAGTGCAGAAATTAATGAAGAAATTAATAATAAACATGATAAAAAGATTGAATAAAATTTACCAAAAGAAACTATAGCAATCCACCACTCGAATTGTCGCTTCGTTGTGTTGAAATCACAAAATAAAATAAAGAAAACTGCTGTTGTTGTTGAAGAAAAGTTGCAGAAAATAAAATAGATCTATTTCTAAGAGGAAGAAAAATTGTGCAGCAGAAAAAATAAAATTCTGATATCAAAGTTGTGTTAAAATTTGATCTAGATAGCTTATATGAATAGCCGACGTAATCCTTCATAAAGAAAATCAAATTGAGAGGTCGTCTGCTTTATTTCATGTTATAAGGGGTGGCCCCATTTGACCAATATCCCTTGCAGCCTTCTTCTTTTCTCTTTTTTTCCCTTTTTTTTCCATTTTTTTTATATTATTTGCAAAATGAAAACCGAAGATGTACTGGGACCTCACCTTCCATTCAACACAAATGTTGGGATCCCAGAAAAGCTGAACAACAATTATTTTATTTCTATTTTAGTTTTTCCTTTGAACGTCTGAATTTGAATCTCATGTCATTTTCTCATACGAACTTCGTTTTGAACTATTTTTGTACTGTTGTGATTCTCGTCACGCCCTCTATCACGCCGCATCTATAACAAACAAAAAAAAACAAGAAAACCCAAGCGTGACAGATGTCAATAAAACGTGCCCAATTCACCAAAAAATATAGAAATTTTCGACGTAAACGTCTTATCGTCCCGTGATTCAACCCATGATGAAATGTGTATATAAAAACCACTTAACTACCCCAAAATCACATCGAATAGGCTACAAATAGGGGGGGTTAAATGCACACGAAATTATAGCAAAGTTGACTCTCATCAATGACCTTGTATAACGCTGCCGATCAGATGAAGTGCAAGGCATTTCAGGATCTGCTCACTAGTCGGGCTCGGGAGTGGTTCAGGAAACTACCCCCCAAATCCATAAATGATTTTGCCACCCTGGCAAGAAATTTCATGCACGTGTTCATCACAGCACGACCATTCTAGAGGAACGCCACACACTTGCTTACTCTGAAGCAAAAGACAGATGAATGTGTACTGCACTATTTGAAAAGATTCAATGAGGAATCGAGGCAGGTCCAGGGAGTTGACGAGCACTTGGTAGTCACCTCCTTCATAGCTGGATTGCGTGAGGGTCGGATGTATGCTAAATTGAACAGTAAACCCCCACTCACTATGGAAGATTGCGTGGAGATGGTCTTCAAACACTGTCAATGTGAGGAAGCTAATAGGCTGAAAAAAGAACAAGAAAGAACGGACCCCTAAAGGGGAAGGTCGGAGCGACAACCCGACAAGGGTCGAAAACAGGTCTGGGACAGAATGACCACCCCAATCACCGACAGGCTCGGTAAGAAGGGTATTCTCCATGACAAAGATTTGGTACCGCTGAACAGATCGCGCGAGCAGGTGCTCACCCTCATGGAAAGAAAGGGAATAGCTCGAACACTACCACCACTGAGGGGTCCAATCGAGAAAAGGGATCAAACAAAGTTTTGTAAATATCACAAGAATGTAGGGCATGACTTAGAGAATTGTGGAGAACTGATCAGAGACATAGATGTTGCTGCATTAGAAGGAAAAATAGATAAGGCGATACATCGCTCCTGGAATCCAAACCCAAGGGGTAGGATGGAATACAAGAGGAGAAACTACCACCAAGGAAATGAGGGACGATCCGACCCAAAACGAAGGAGAGATCCTTTTCCAGACCCTGAGGGGCAAGTGGATAATAAACCCATCAACACGATCAACACAATTGCGGGTGGTCCGGCAGGCTCCAAACCCCGAGAGAAGAAGCAAGATAGCAGCCTGCCCAAACGGCTGAGGCAAGAAACAGAGATTATCTGGGGAGGTAGTGTATGGAACTAGGGACCCTCTCCCTCTGGTCCCAACAATGAAGGGTTGGTAATCGAGCTGGTGATCAACAAACACGTGGTAAAGCGGGTCTGTGTGGATACAGGGAGTGCGGTAAATGTTTTGTACTTATCGGTCTGTCATGCCATGAAGATTCGAGACTCCGAGCTGACCTCTGTCTCAGCCCCGTTGTTTGGGTTCGCAGGGCCCCTGGTCCATCCGGTGGGCATGATCAGATTGCCTACGACTTTTGGACAAGGATTAAAGAGCAGGACTCAGCATATAATGTCATTCTGGGAAGGCCCGCCCTCATAGATCTCTGAGCGGTTATATCTCCTGCTCATGTTAGTATGAAATTCCCTACAGTAGAGGGAGCAGTAGAAATCAAAGGAGATGTGGATGCAACAAGGAGTTGTTATACCGCAACCATTAACCAGAAGATGATAGTACAATAGGTCCTTATTGAAGAACTAGTCCTGGAAGAAGATGAGAGATGGATAACCGAGGATGAAGTGAAACAAGAAAAGTTATGGGCCGCCCGTGATGATTTAACGATCGGAGTTGGCTCATGGATTACTGAGCCACACAGATAGAGTCTGGTTAGTCTATTAAAGGAGTTTAAAGATGTTTTTGCATGGAGTACGGCAGACATGCCCGGTTTATCTCCTGACCTGGCACTGCACCGCCTGAACGTTGATCCAAGCAAAAAGCCCGTTCGGCAGAAGAGACGTAACTTTACCCAAGAAAGGATGGAGGTGTTCAAAAAAGTAACCAAGTTGTTGCAAGCAAACATAATCAAGGAAGTGGTATATCCCGATTGGCTAGCCAATCCTGTCCTGGTTAAGAAGCCAGATAGGTCGTGGCACATGTGTGTGGACTTCACCGATCTTAACAAGGCATGCCCAAAAGACTGTTATCCGCTCCCGAAGGTTGACACTTTAGTAGACTCTATGGTCGGTTTTGAAGTCTTTGCATTTTTAGATGCATACAAAGGGTATCATCGGATTTCCATGGCTCCAGAGGACATGGAAAAGACAGCATTCATCACCGAAAGAGGAACTTATTGTTACATCACCATGCCGTTCGGACTCAAGAACGCAGGGGCTACATATCAGAGGGCAGTCAACAGGATATTTGACAAACAGATCGGGCGGTGCATGGAAGTGTGCGTTGACGACTTACTGATCAAAAGCATGTCTCTCGACCCATATATCAAAGATGTCCGAGAGGTCTTTGAAGTACTCAGAGAAACATGAATGAGGCTCAACCCCAAAAAATGTACGTTCGGGGTCCGATCAGGGAAATTCTTGGCATATATGATATCCAAGGAGGGTATAAAGCAAACCCGGAAAAAGTCGAGGTCATATAGAGCATGGCCCCGCCCAAAAACATCAAGGAAGTACAAAGGTTAACATGGCGTATGGCTGCCCTAATCCGATTTCTCTCACGGTCGGCACAGCGTGCTCTACCGTTTTCTAAAATATTACGGCAAGCAAACCCCTTCGACTAGAATGAAGAATGCCAGAAGGCATTTGAGGAATTGAAAACCTACCTGACCACCTTGCCCATCCTCACTGCTCTAAAGGCGGGGGAAACTTTATACTTGTACTTGTCCGTTTGCCATGAAGCACTGAGCGCTGTCTTAGTAAGTGATCAAGATAATGTCCAAAGACCAAATTTTTATGTCAGCCAAGCCCTACGTGGGCCAGAGGTTAGGTACACCAATACAGAAAAGTTGGCACTAGTACTGGTTCACGCTTCAAGACAATTGAAGCCTTATTTCCAAGCATACCCTATAGTTGTCATGACAGATCAGCCTCTTCGACAGATTTTAGACCGGCCGGAGACATCAGGAAGATTAACTAAGTGGGTGGTCGAGCTGGCCGCCTATGACTTAGAATTCCGACCAATAATCTCAATCAAAGCTCAAGCCCTGGCTGACTTCATCGCTGAAGGAATAGCAATTACTCTAGAGCAAGAGCATGCTCAAGAGCGGTCAGAACAATGGAAACTGTATGTGGACGGTGCGTCTAACAAAGAGGGAGCAGGTGCAGGTCTTCTGCTTTGTAGCCCAAAAGGAGAGGAATTCCCTTATGCGTTGCATTTCAAATTTAAAGCCACTAACAATGAGGCTGAGTATGAAGCGCTAATTACAGGGCTCAGACTAGCCGCAAAGCTAGGAGTAAGGAATTTACAGTTGTTCAGTGATTCACAGTTGGTCGTAAATCATGTTAAAGGGGAATATGAGGCGAAGGAAGAGACTATGAAAAAATATATCTCCATAGCTCGAGCGTTGATTGCAGAGTTTGAGGAAGTTCAGCTGGGGCAGATCCCCAGATCAAAGAACATGCGAGCCAATATGCTCTCCAAGTTAGCTTCGAATTTCGTTTCTGATAGAAAAGTATTGATCGAGCAAGTCACCGAGCGAAGTTATGAACAGAAAGAAACCAAGCCGATCACTCAACAGGCCACCTGGATGGATCCTATAGTGGTCTTCCTGAAGAACAGTCTGGTTCCAACTGATAAAACGCACGCTCGAAAAATAAGACTTCAGGCAAGCAGGTATTCATTGTTTAAAGATATACTTTACCGAAAATCTTTCATTTCACCTTGGCTGCGTTGTACTACAAAAGAAGAAGGCAATTACCTCATTCAAGAGATCCACCTGGGAATTTGTGGAAGTCATATGGGATCCAGAGCACTGGCTCGGAAGTGTAGATTATTCGGGTACTATTGGCCGAACATGCAAGCAGACGCTCTGGAATTGGTAATGACATGTAGAACATGCTAGGTGCATGACAACCTTACTCATCGGCATTCTCAACAATTGAACCCCATAGTATCTCCTTGGCCTTTCGACCAGTGGGGTGTTGAACTGGTCGGGCCCTTACCCAGAGCACCGGGTAATTTAAGATTTCTGGTGGTGGCCATTGACTACTTCACCAAATGGGTGGAGGCAGAGCCCTTAGCCACAATCACAGGCAAATCCATCCAAAAGTTTATATGGAAGACCATAATGTGCCGGTATGGGATCCCGAAAAACATCATCTCTGATAATGGCACACAGTTTGAGGATAGAACAGTTCGAGAATGGTGCTCTGAGCTCGGGATTACACAGCATTTCACTTCGGTTGGTGATATAGCGTAGAATATCAGGTTTGCGGTAACAGTGTTTATCTTGAGGATATAAGGCTTTGTATATGTGATTTCTCCGGAGTGTGTAAGGCGGTGTGCATGAACAACATAGTTGGATAAACGCTAAGTGAAGAACATGTTAATGAGTCGACAAATTGACAGAGTAGCTATGAGTATATTAATTCTTCGCCCCTTTTCTATTACATTGTGATCCCATATATATAGGCAAAGACTATGTCGGTTTACTATTCATGACAAGACAATTAAGAATATATAATTAAAGATAATCTTGCATGTAATACAAGTGGCCTAGCCAACTGTCCGGCTTAGCCAGCTGGCGAGATAAGTACGGCGAGCGGCGGACAGCGGACTCGTACATGCCTTGTCTTGAAATTAGCTTGACTATATGGGTAGAAATCACACGGAGAGGAAGAGTATGGCTTACGACCAGCGGACAGGATCCGGCTTACTGTTGGCGGATAGGACCCGGCTTATGATCGCGGACAGTGGGGAAAGAGGCCTCATATCTTTGTTATTGGGCCATGATAGTAAGCCCAATCTAGATGAACATGTCCCCATTTCGGTTCGGGTATATCAGTTGGCTACCCTCAGGCCAATGGCAAGTAGAAAGGTGCCAATGACCAAATTAAAGCGGTATAAAAAAGAGAATTTGAAAGAAAAGGGCGAGAGCTGGGTAGAACAGTTGCCCAGTGTGTTATGGGCATACAGGACCACCCCCAATTCGGCCACGGGGGAGACCCCATTTTCATTAGCCTATGGATGCAAAGCGGTCATCCCTACAGAAATTGGATTGTCCTCACCCCGAGCGGAGCTCTACAATAAGATTGACCAGGAAACAGAGCTAAGGCATCTTAAAGACGACCTGGAAGAAAATCGTGACATAGCGTTCATACGAATGGCAAAGTATAAGCAGCGGATGGCACAATACTATAACGCCAAAGTCAGAGATTCGTATTTTAAATGCGGAGACCTGGTCCTCCGTAAAAATGAGGTCAGCAGACAGGATCCTCAAGGTAAATTGAAACCTAACTGGGAAGGCCCATACAAAGTTATTAAGGTGCACAGTAAAGGTGCATATCAGCTAGCTGACGGTCATGGAAAGACCATTCCACGACGCTGGAACGCGGTCAGCTTAAGGAGATTCTACGCCTGAAACATGTTCTAGGCTATTTACCGTCTCAATAAAATTTGCATTTTATATATATATTGCGTGCATTTGTATACAAATATGTATGATAACTGCAGGGCATACCGTGTTAATATAAGCTCAGTAACTTGAGCCTAATGTATAAAAACGAACATCTGCAGGACAGGCTAACAATATATAAGCTCAGAGGCTGAGGGCAAATTATTTAAACTGCAAAGTAGATTAAGCTCAGAGGTTGAGCGCAAATTATTTAAATTGCAAAGAAGATCAAGCTCAGAGGCTGATTGCAAATTATTTAAACTGCAAAGCAGATTTGGCTCGAAGGCTGAGCACAAAATTATTTAAACTGCAAAGCAGATAAAGCTCAGAGACTGAGCACAAATTTATTTAAACGATCCCAAACTACAGAGTGGAATAATCTCAAAGATTGAGCGCAAAATAATTTGAACTGCAAGAGCAGAAAATTTTACTCGGAGACCGAGCATTACATAATCGCCGATCTGAGACAAAGTAGAAACAGTCAAATAAATTGAAGTTTGCAAAAGTAAACGAATATATCGCTCGGCCTACAGTAACAGACTCAATGAGTTTGACAAAGCCAACTCTTTAAGCCTACGGGGCATACCGTTTAACGTCAACAATATCCCTCTCTCAATTACGCCTTGTCAACATTCAGACATGTCCTAATTGGGGAAAATAGGGGATAGCAGAAGATTAAAATAAAGGCAAATATTAGTGCTCTTTCTTTACAAATTACTTCAACAATCAACAAATACTTCAAAACTTGCACCAAAAGTTTTGAAGATTACAAACAATTACAAAACGACCGCCGAGCAAGTCACAGTCAAAATAACATAAAAGAAATGCCAAGGCGACCTAAGAAGCATTGGGCTGAGTATCCTTCGCTGAAGACC
This sequence comes from Gentiana macrophylla, assembly GCA_026214975.1. NCBI lineage: Eukaryota > Viridiplantae > Streptophyta > Magnoliopsida > Gentianales > Gentianaceae > Gentiana > Gentiana macrophylla. The sequence continues at coordinate 112,673,095 of CM047809.1, read as the reverse complement.
CGGCAGACGATCTGGCGCTGGAATAGTATCATACTTACGAGCATCAACGCCAGACTTGAGTTCTTGGATACGCTCGTTATAAACCGTGCCCATGCCAGTGTACATCCCCACATTTTTCAGCTTGGTCGGGTCAAGGCCTTCAAACTGCGCTCTGGTATCATCAATACCCATCGAGTACCCGTGATTATCAGGGGGATGAGCAGAGCGGAGACGACTCCATCAAAGTCGGCAGTACTATAATACTCTTGTATGCCTTTAGCAATGAGAGCAGGGATAGATCCCTCCAGAGCATCCCGGGCAGATTACGCCTCGGCCAGACTTCTCTCCGCTTCAGGCTTCTCAGCATCTCTTTGATCATGCAGAGCTTGCAGCTCCTCAGCGTGCTTAGTCTGCAGAGCCTGCACCTTGCGCATAAGCTGTTTTTTGAGGTCGACCACCTCCTTCTTTCTGGACTCATACAAGTCCTTATACTTCTTCTTGCTGGCCTTCAGCTCGGCCACAACCTTCTCATGCTCGACAGCAACTTCTTTGGATTTGTCCAAATGGCCGAACACCTCTTGCCCAATGCGGGCACCTTAAATGAACAAGGACAGAAAGTCTTGAATTACTAGTACAAGGGAACAGTAACAAAAAATCTGATCAAGGCGCAAAATCCTTACCATTTCGGCCAAATCCATAGTGGACATAGATTGGAGCACCTCTTGAATCGTGGATGTTTCGCCTGATACGCTTCCCCCCGTTCCGAGCGTAGGCAGGCTGGAACGCCCCTCTTTCGGGCCGGCTCCTCCGAAACCAGGGGAACTGTAGATGCCGACAGACACCGTGGAACAGGGTCAGAAACTCTTGCATGACCAGGGGAAAGGCTAGAGATTTCTGCATCCCCCTCTTCCTGATCCATGAGATGGGCTATAGCATCTTCAGGATGCTCAGTTAAAGACCTTATGGCCTCGGCATTCAACACTGAACCGGATGCTCGGGTTGGTGTGGGCTCATGGTCAAGTTAAGCCTCAAGAACAACGACATGAGCCTCCTCCTCATCTTTTGAACTTCCTCGGTTCGGCCCACTCTAGACAAAAGGTAAGCCAGTCCGCTTTGCACAAAGAAAAAAGTCAGGTACATAACAATATTGTCAAAAGGCAAACAAGCAAATCAACAACTTAAAGAATATTCCTACAAGATTTCTCTTCGCCCTCTGTAAGTGGCACATAAGGCTCGGGCCTAGCGTCACGTTGTTTACGGTGGTTTTTATGATTTATATTACATTATTTCGTAACGAATTCCTCTGTATTTTATTAATTTTTATAGAAAATTAAGTGTTTAATAGAATTATTATGCAAATGAATGTGGAAATTATTAAAGTGCAAAGTCGGGTTATTTACGTGATTTTATTAGTAATTATCTATTTATATATGTGATGTTACACTTTGCACGTTTTTATTATTGTAGGTACAACGAACGCATGTCGTGGAATGAGTCAAAGAGTGAAGGAATTAAAAGAAGCAACACTTATTTGGAGATTAAGCGTAAAGGCGAAATAGGGATTATATTTTTATTAGGGCTTAGGGTTTTATTTTTAAAAGGAAAGAAAAAAGGTTAATAATTATCCTAGGTCATGAACAAGCATAAAAGGGGCAAGTCATTGGAAGCAAGACACGAGAAATCATCAGAGGCAGAGACGGCATAAAAAATCAAAAAAAAAAGAGAGGTTCACTCGGTCGACCGAGTGCCCCTGCTCGGTCGACCGAGGAGCGATTTTATTTTTTTATTTTGTTTATTCGATCTGAAGATGAGTGAGGCTTTCTTGAACAAGCTTTGTGAAGCCGTCTCAAGAAATGATTTGATTTCAACTCTTGGATTGTTTGTGAGTTTAATTAAAGATTGTATCTTTATTATGTTTTTATTGATGTTATGCAATTTCATTGATGAATGTATTGCTGTTTGATGTTTGATATTGATGAGAATCGTTATTAAACCCTAGATCGCCATAATAAAGATTGGATCTTTAACCTAAAAATAACGAGAGTTGCTTGGTTAAATTTCTAGGTTGCTAGATTGAGAAATCTTACACCTTTGTTATGGAAGCGTTAATCTTTAAGATCGAGAGATGAAAGATTAATAGGCGAATTATCTACGAGAGTAGAAATTCATACATTTGATAGGTGAACCACATCTTTATTAAATCTTCACTAAACGGTCTAGGGTAGAAATTGAGAGTTGCGGGATAGGTGGATCAATGCTTGTTCTTCGTTAAAATTAATTGAAAGAATCATTGTGCCTTGTTCTTCGTTGCTAGCTTAGAATTTTATTTTCGTTTTAGTTTATAGAATAGAATTAGTTATTTTAGGTTCGTAATCATATTTCCTGGCTTTGGATTGACAATCCTCTGTCCAGTTTGTATTTTTCGTGACAGCCTTTAGAAGAATTAAGAACTAGACCAACCTCGTTTCCCTGTGATTTGACTCCGGTTGTAGCTACTATACTACGATCCCTGCACTTGGGGTAAACCGGATTTATTTTATTACTTGTTTATTTTGCTTAGATAAAATCCGAGACAAGTTTTTGGCGCCGTTGCCGGGGAATCGGTACGGTTGTCTAGTTTATTAATTTTTCTGATTTTCTGTTATAAGTTGGGATAAAAGGGATCGTTAGGGCACATGGTAGTATTTTGACCGTAACTTTCGGCTCGAGTGTCCGTTTGGCGCGCAGGACCCCAATTCGGAAAGCTCGTTCTGACGCCGACGACATGGTCAACAGATGGAGGCCGTTCGACACCGTTTTCGAGGTCAAAATATGCTATTTTCCCTTCCATTTTGGGCTCAGAAGCTTTCAACACGTTTTTCTCCCTTTTATTGTTTTCTTGTTTTCTGTTTTAAATTTTTCATAGGTAGGTTTCTGTTTCTGTTTCCGTTTCTTTATCTTTTCTATAAAAAAAACAAAAAAATGTCATCAACTAGGATTATGCAAGATCATATCGCCATGTCTTTGAAGCAGATGGCAAACTCTCAAATGTCGCTTAATCCCATGAATCGGACCCGTCTTTTCCACGTAACTCACAAGTTCATTATGTGGAAGATGTTGTCGACCTGGCCATCTTTGTTGGCTGTGTCGAGTTCTTTCCCCGCTGCGTATCAAGTTAACACCGTCCATAATCAGGAAATTTTAATCTAGTCACATGTCAAAATTGTGACAATGTGGGACACATCGCTTTGCCGTTTACATCTATGAGTGGGCGTAACGCCAATAAATGCTTCATGTGTGGCGCAGATATCGAGATTTAATAATCAGTTCTCCGCCAAAGCGATTTTGAATCGGGGTTTCAATTCTCGAATCCAATTTCTATCAAAACCCGAACTTGATCGTAACCAAAATATCAATTTTTCCAATCAATATCGGTGGTTCAATTGAGAACAGCCCGATCCTATGTTTCAAAGTCAGTCTAGCTAATCTTTCCCCTGAACTTTCGAACTATCAAGGCCCTCTCAATCGGACGATCTTGAAGCTAAATTGGAGGAGCAAACAGACACTCAAGAATCTTGAGAGACGGCTCGAGCAAATGGCTCAAGACCAAGGCATTGACCTAGCTCCCACACTTCCTTATGATAGAGAAGAGGACAATGCCATGAACTTAGGATCCGGCATTCAATTCGAGTGGTCCCCAAAAGTAGAAGTGTCAAGTTTAATGGATTCATCTCTTTGGATCCGATGCTCGCATACCTCAATTGATGAGAATTCTTATGGACATGGATTTAATAACGTTCAAGTGAGATGTTCAGTATTGTGGTGGAAACCATTATGAGGCTCAAGTCAGGTGGAGGTAATTCACCCCACCAATGGAATACTAATAGCAATTATGATGCAAGTTATGAGAATCCACTTCAATCTAACTATGCATCCACATACAATGGTGGGAGGAGTAACTATCCTTATTCTCCGTGGGATCAAGAAGAAAGCAATTATCAACAAGTGTTCCTCACTCGAGTCCGAGTCTTACATGGCAACTTTGTTAGAGAAATATATAGAGAGCGTAAAGGAAGTTTACGGAGAAATGGCACACTGGTGCATCCCGCTCTCTAGAAGCATGGGAACCGACTTCAGGAGAATTAGTTTCACATAATCGCCAAGTTATTGAATATGAAAGGGAACCTGAGATGATGGCGAGTCCTGAGCAGAAGGCCGACGTTGAGAGTCGTAGGGATGTAAACTATGATCCTTTTGAGAACCCATATTGTCTTGATCTGAACGTTTCTGGTGATGATTTATCCAAGACCGCTGAGGGTTCAAGCCTCCAGATCCACAAAAGTGAAGCCACATGGAAATCTGAACCATCTTCACAGGATAATGGTGCCATAATTCCAGATTCAACATTAATGAGCCATGAAAAAGATGGAAAGGAAGGTAACGCTATTGTTCTTGATCATAAGTCATCTGATACTATTAGTTATCCGTCCTTGAATAGCGATGTTGAAATCATTAAAGTTGATCATACCGAGTACATAGATGTTGCACCTCTAATAGTCCATAATTCTCTTAGATTTGTCATGAGCATTGATAAAGAAATCAACAAGTTGTTGAATGACACTTCTTTCCTGAGCGCTGAAATGTTTAATCACTTTCTAAGAAGACATGGTTGTAGGATTCCAATGCTGTATCTTAGAATCCGTGCGAATATCCCTGTTATGTGGAGGAAAAAGCAGAGGGAGGCCCTTCTTTGGTTTAGTCCTCCTTGATAATGGATAGTGACGTAAGTGTGTCTAGCCAAAGACACTAAAGAAATGCGCTTGTTGGGAGGCAACCCAATAATAAGAATAGTTTTTTTTTTAATTATTATTTTGGTTTATTTTGTTTTTTGTTGAATAAGGGGGGCTAGTTTTGTCTTGTGTCGTCTAGGTTTTTGGAGTCGGTTTCTGTGGCCAGGTAACTTGCATGAGCGGAAGCTACTGTCGTTTTTTGATTCATCTGGACTTTAGTTGAAGCTACTGTCGGTTTTCCGTTGCTATTACTTTCTGATGAATCTTGTAAGCCTTAACGCGCATTTGCACTTTCAGTTGGAGTTTGGTATTTCTGTATGCACATGTTGGACCATATTTGTTTTATAAACCTCTGTGGTTATATTTGGCGCTTAGATGCCCTGTGTTTTCCCTGTGTGGTGATTTTTCCATCTGAGCAATTATATCCTGTGCTTATATCAAACTTTTCTGCGCAATATGTTATATTCCCCTATCCCCGAGATCTTGTCTTGTTTTTCATGTGTGCAGGATATTTGCGATAGCAATTGTGAGCGTTTAGACGATATCGTTTTCCGGTGGATGGTCCACGGTCATCGACTTCTTCAAGCATTCTGGATCGACTCATGACCACCACTTCCTGCACTGCCACCTTCGAACTACAAACCAGCTAAGTTTCTCTTATTCGCGCACAACATGAGGACATGTTGTTATTTAAGTGTGAGGGAGGGATTGGTTGTTCGTACCTACAAAATGTGCTTAATTTATTATGCTTATTATGCTTACCACCATTCTTCAAAAATTCAAAAAAAAAAATCAAAATTTTATTTTCAAATTTTTAAAAAAAAACATCCGTCCCGAGCATGAGTTTATTTTGGCTTACTTACTTGTTATATTCCCACACTTGTGCTGGTTGACTAGTATTTTTGCATAGACCTTTGATAAATAAGCCTTTACTCGAATTATTTTCATGTAAGCCTCTTCGATGTGAAATAACTTAGGAAGCGTACCCATTTAAACCGATGATGTTTGATTCTGGTTATCAGACCGTTCGCTTAGTGCTAATGTCATGGAAATTGTAATATGTGCGTAGTTGGAATTAAAGTAGGAAGTATCGTGAATATACCGAAGCCTGAATGTGATGAGTGAAACGTAACTACTGTGCTTTGGAAAAGTTGTTTTAAGAAAAAAATTGAAATTGGGTGTGTCGGAAGCTAGTCGATGATTTGAGTGCGGTAGGGCATATCTCGAATGTCCTATACCACTATGATGACCAAAAGCTCACGACAGTCAGAAGAAGCTGCCTAATGATTTGAGTAAGGTAGGGCATATCACGAATGTCCTATTCTGCTATGACGGGCAAGAGCTCATTCTGATGTGTGTTTAATTGTGAAAGATAAATTAAATCAACTTACATAAGGAATTTGGTATGAATAAGTGAAAGACTTAGTTATCGCCTACCTTATCCCCAGTATAGGCCAAGGTATATGTTGTAGGGAATATCCTCTGGGTACAACTGAAAAGATTTCGAAAACACATGTATTACTCTAGTCATGACATGAGTAGTTTTGCAGGGCGTATGTATAGTCAGGGTAATTCATTATCTGTCTTTAATGGGTATTGGTTGGTTAGCTTGAATTTAATTGTCAAGTGTGGAATCGGTGGAAGTTGAAGAAGGCTTTGCACACACTACACACTCGAGTAATCGTTTATTGCATGGGATGTATGTTTTTAATGCTAGTCGACCGGTCGTGATTTGATTTTATGTGGTTCAATGTTCAAGTAAGTCCATGGTTTTCTTGTTTTGTTTTGCTCGGGACGAGCAAAAGCTAAGTGTGGGGGAGTTGTTTACGGTGATTTTTATGATTTATATTACATTATTTCGTAACGAATTCCTCTGTATTTTATTAATTTTTATAGAAAATTAAGTGTTTAATAGAATTATTAAGCAAATGAATGTGGAAATTATTAAAGTGCAAAGTCGGGTTATTTACGTGATTTTATTAGCAATTATCTATTTATATATGTGATGTTACACTTTGCACGCTTTTTTTTTTTATTGTAGGTACAACGAGCATGTCGTGGAATGAGTCAAAGAGTGAAGGAATTAAAAGAAGCAACACTTATTTGGAGATTAAGCATGGAAGGCGAAATAGGGATTATATTTTTATTAGGGTTTAGGGTTTTATTTTTAAAAGGAAAGAAAAAAGGTTAATAATTATCCTAGGTCGGTGAGAACAAGCATAAAAGGGGCGATCATTGGAAGCAAGACACGAAATCATCTGGGAAGAGCAGAGGCGGCATAAAAAATCAAAAAAAAAAAGAGAGGTTCACTCGGTCGACCGAGTGCCCCTGCTCGGTCGACCGAGAGCAGTTTTATGTTTTTTTATTTTGTTTATTCGATCCTGAAGATGAGCTGAGGCTTTCTTGAACAAGCTTTGTGAAGCCGTCTCAGCAGCGATTTGATTTCAACTCTTGGATTGTTTGTGAGTTTAATTAAAGATTGTATCTTTATTATGTTTTTATTGATGTTATGCAATTTCATTGATGAATGTATTGCTGTTTGATGTTTGATATTGATGAGAATCGTTATTAAACCCTAGATCGCCATAATAAAGATTGGATCTTTAACCTAAAAATAACGAGAGTTGCTAGGTTAAATTTCTAGGTTGCTAGATTGAGAAATCTTACACCTTTGTTATGGAAGCGTTAATCTTTAAGATCGAGAGATGAAAGATTAATAGGCGAATTATCTACGAGAGTAGAAATTCATACCTTTGATAGGTGAACCACATCTTTATTAAATCTTCACTAAACGGTCTAGGGTAGAAATTGAGAGTTGCGGGATAGGTGGATCAATGCTTGTTCTTCGTTAAAATTAATTGAAAGAATCATTGTGCCTTGTTCTTCGTTGCTAGCTTAGAATTTTATTTTCGTTTTAGTTTATAGAATAGAATTAGTTATTTTAGGTTCGTAATCATATTTCCTGGCTTTGGATTGACAATCCTCTGTCCAGTTTGTATTTTTCGTGACAGCCTTTAGAAGAATTAAGAACTAGACCAACCTCGATTCCCTGTGATTCGACTCCGGTTGTAGCTACTATACTACGATCCCTGCACTTGGGGTAAACCGGATTTATTTTATTACTTGTTTATTTTGCTTAGATAAAATCCGAGACACACGTAGGTGGGCTCGATCAATCAGCTCGGAAGTATAGTTCTGACAGTTCATGGAGAAGTTCAACTCCCTAATGACACGGATCCAATTGGTCAGGTCAGTAGTGTCCGGGGTCATGTCCTGCTCGAGAGTCGCGGTATTCCATCGGTCCAGTCGAACATTCCCTTCGTGACGTACGAAGAAGAACCTCTCCTTCCATCTTTTGAAGGATGTTTTCCATGCATGTTTAATAGGAATGTCCGCTAGGGAACCGGGTCGGCGAAGAAAATAATATCATCCAGAAGAATTGGGAACTTTACAGCGCCGATAGAATGTCCGAAAAAGCTCTACGGAAAACCTAGTCCGTACTAGCCGGCACCAAATGGCAAAGCCTACGATGGACCGGATCCCGTTTGGGGAGATTTGGGCAACCCCCAGATCATAATAACGAAGAGTAGTTGTGATAGATGGGCAGAGAGGCAACCTCATACCACAATCAAACTGCTCCTTATACACAACACAGTAATCCACAGAAGGCTCAGAGGCATATCGGCCGACAACCCGAGTGTCGACACTAGATCGAGGACTAATAGGGATTTTGGGGACTAATAGGGTTCTAGCATCTATATTATACTGACTGCATAGGTAATTGATGGTGTGTTGGGAAATGATGGATTCAATTCCAAAACTACCCATAATGGATTTGGTGGCAGAGACAGCCTTAAGATGCCTAATAAAGGCCGAATCCCTTGTCAAAGGAGGGATAGAGTGCCTGGGAACAAGCCCCGCTGAAGAAAAAGAAGGAGGAAACACTACCGGAGAAGATGAAGAATGGGGTACAGGAGGAAATATCGATTCCCCCGTTCCGGAGTCAACAGACTTTGGGCTTAACTCCTTATCTATAGAATCGTCAGATGGAGTGGAAGATCTCACCCTCATAAATACTGGAACTAAAATAAAGTAATATGAAATGCTGAAGAAAAAAACAAAAAACTTACTTGCAGATATGTGAAGAAGAAAGACGTTGGCTTGCACTCCGATGTGGATATAAAACGGCAATGATAATAGAGGGGACGTTTGAATAGATGGGTTATAACCCCAAACGGCGCCTCGGTTAATGACCTAATTTATGTCAGAAGGTATTGACGCCTCGTTTCTCGTGATAATAATGACAATCTAAATAACGTCTTTGACACGTGTCAGAGCAAGTCTCGGTCGGTTCCCGTAGAGAGAGCCTCCCTACCGGCACCGAGCATGATCAGAAACAGATCGCCAGGACCTAGGCCCAAGTCGACCTGGGGGCTTATGACGATGGTCGGCTCTGCCTTGGCCACGTGTCATGAATAAGAGGGTTAAGCTCAAATAGTATATGGAGGATGTCCCAACCAGGGGTCGGGAGCCTGACCAATAACCGCTTTAAATCCTGAAGTCGAGCTGCCTCACTACTCCTGACCACCGCAGGGCGGTCGGTCTACAGAGTATGCACAGGGCGCGGCCATGAAGACTCGGCCATTAGGACCGAGTGGTCAATCGACCATATACACGTCCCATAAGTCACAGACACACGTGGGAAATGAATCCAGCCTCATTAAGGCTCCGATTCAACCTTAAAGATAAAGGAGAGATTATCTCCTAATAATAAGGGATCCATATCAATCCCATTTAATGATAATATAACTGTATCCTTGGAAGATACGGCAAGATTAGGGTTACAACTCCCTATATAAACCCCTACGGCCGGCTTGATTCCAATTACACTCAATTGGATACGTAGGTAGCTTGAGAATAACTTGAGTTCAGTCATAATATTACAAAAAACCATCCTCGGTATCGGTGATTTCCGGCGACCAGAGTACTGCCACTAGACTAATCAACCCGAAACACTTGTTGGCGAAATCTGACTTCATCACCGTGTGCTCGATAATAGTGTCCTTTTGAGTTGGCGAAATATCAAGTATCAAATCTTTCCCTACACAACAACACAAGCCCTAAGTTCTTAGATGGACCTATCCATATTTTGAAATATTTGAAAAAGTGTAATCCATGTTATGCAAACACAGAGATTGCTTACCGAATATTGTTGACTATTACAGTGACAGTTGCATCTGGAGAAAGAAGTTTTTCGAAGTAGAAGTTAATAAAGAACCATCTTCAAAGCACGGTGACTCAAGAACGTTATGTGTTAGCCATGATATCAATTGAGAAGAATATGGTTAATGAAATTTACAATTCTACCTTGATTAGTGATATCGCCCTCCAAATGTGTTGCAAGAGCGATCTTGAAATAGTAATATGTAAGTATGTTTTGTGTATACGTATGAATTTGGTTTTTGTTTCTAAATATGCAAGAAAAGACTATTTTGTAGGCATGTTTTGAGGCTATTAATAAATTGAATTTTGTATTTACGGATGTTAAAAATGCGATACGTATGTTTTTCAAAAAAAAAAAAACAACTTCAACTAAAATGCCTAATTCGGGGACTTGACTTTAGTTTCAAAAAATGTCGAAAGTCATTACATTGTGGCGATGATTTTGCTCTTCTTCTATAATTATGTCAGAAAAGTTGTCTTCTATTTCACATCACTATATTGAGCGGCTTGTTTTATCCTTTGAGTGAATTCGTGTAGATCTTTTTGAGAATCCAATACACACTTATCATCATGCTCAACATCTTATCCTTTGAGTGAATTCGTGTAGATCTTTTTGAGAATCCAATAGACACTTATCATCATGCTCAACATCTTTTGTCAGTATAGTCGGACTTCTATTCAAAGTCCACAATTTACTCTCTTTCCCGAACCATAAGAAAGTAAATTGGGTTATTATTTGCACCCATAGATTCTAGCTATCGATGTGCCCACCGATCAGTGCACCACACCGATTTCACAAAATCGTATTGTGAAAGTCGGTTCTGGAATTATAAATTGATTTTTCAAACGCGAGTCTCAAACTAAATATATGACAATTCGATTTTTAGCTTCAGAAACGACTTTACAAAGTCGATTGTATTATGGTGCATAGATAATTAATATGGTGCACCACCGGTAGACTCATTGTGGGCAAAATAAAGGGCACAAGTAAATTATTCTCTCCTGTTGTCGCTTTTCCACCATATAAACAGCTTTATTATTTTTTTTCCCGAAACGAAAGGAAGGGAGCGGGGATCGAACCCTGGACCTCCCACTTGAGGCCAAGGTAAGTTCATGTGGCTAACCACTTGGGATGAGCTTAAGCTCGTATAAACAGCTTTATTGATGCAAGAACACGGAGTATATAATAGTATAATACTCAAATACGATAAAACAAGCATTATTAAAATACAATATATTCAATATTTTTTATTTTTTTTAAATCAGGCAAGAAGAACAATTCTTTCCAAAGATTGGAAAATCTTATTCAACTATTATCTGTTCCATTTAGTTGTAGATTAAATAATAAATATGTTGAAATCTTCCGAAAGTTCCAAATGCGCATGGTTTCTGGATTTAGGCATATAGAATTAAAACAGCAAAACAAAAAACATCCAGATAATTTTGAACTGTTTTGTTTTCTTGGTCTTGCCACAAATTAATTATTTAAATTATCAAAGTTATCAAACATATATCTGTTAATAATTGCTCATTCTCCTCTCTTCTGCATTTTATCTTTAACGAATCAGTACACTGAATTTTTAGATACCCTTTTTCTCTCCCTATAGCGACATTTGTAGAACATAACTTTCAATGAATATATAGCATCAGATTCTTCAGCTTTAAACTCAAATAATCTAGTCGATGATTAATTAATCGAAATGAAGGCTAATCATGTTTACATACAAATTGCAAAAACGACGATGCTGCTGGTTTTATTGATCGCGGTTTACGGCAGCAGAGGATCAAAAGCTTCAGAGGTGGTGAAAGTTGGAGCATTGTTGAGTGAGAATTCAGCCATAGGGAGATCTGTGAAGCCGGCACTTCTTGCTGCAGTTGATGATATCAATTCTGATAAAACTATTCTTGACGGAAGAAGATTGAATCTTATTTTACGCGATACGAATTGCAGTGGATTTCTGGGTACAATTGAAGGTATATATTAATTCTTCATCTTTTGCTTTGATTTTGTTTCTTTCATCTGCAAATTTTAAGAGGAAAATGTGCTTTTGGTACCAACATTGTTATTGGGTCTCCAAACTGCAGCTAGGTGTATCCAGGCATGCAGATTTATATTTAATAAATTGCCTTACAATGTTTTTTTTTCCCCTCCCCCAATATATATGTTAACATTATATATTTGTAGGTAAACCAACACAAATAACACGCATGTTATGTTTTACGCTAGAATAATATTGATGACCGAAATAAAATAAATATTATTTGAAAATAACATGTTGTGTGGTAGTATTTTATCTGTAGTGCTTTGAAATAACAACCCATGTATTATTAAGCTTAAAAAAATTTGAATGTATCAATAAAAAAGAATTGTACGTAGTTTGTAATATTTTCAGAGTTATAAGATACTCAAGATCAAATTTGAGTGTGATAGCAATGTTAAATTCGTGTTCAAATTAAGTTTAACAAAATTTAAAGTACATTCCATATATGACCTGTTACGATTGATATATTTGAATGTAATGGAAACATTATGATATTTGACATACCATTTAATAAAATTATTAATAGTACATATGGTAACACCCACCTCATCCTTATCCACTTGCACGAGAATAATTATGGTGTAGTAGTGATTTACAGTGACGATACCAAGTGGGTGACACCGATTAATTCCCACACCCTCTCTTACATAGTAGAGATGTATGAGTGTTAGCTGAATTAATCTTAACCCTTCATTTGAAATAACTCTAAAATCACTGATGTTCCATGAATGTTCTCTACCCGCACTCCACCTACACCTCTCACCCCATCACTATTCCTTACCCACGCCTTACCCTTACCAGTCACCCTAACCACCTCAAACTTACCATACCATACCATACCATACCCCTACTATACTCCATATATCCCACCCTATCCAACCCGTACCCCCACCACCAACCTAGCCCCACACTACCCTACCTTTACCCGCACCAACACCATAGCGCCTTACCTTACCCACCTCATCTTCACTCTACCTTACCCAATGCAACTCATATCACCCAAAACACTAAAACCACCTCACCCCCTCCCGCACCCTACCCTAACAACACATCACCGTCACCCAACTCTCTTACCCCAAACTCCTCCCCACCCATCTGCATACCCTCTGCATACCCTCATGCCACCCATCCCTATTCCACCCCTACCCATCCCACCACACCCATCAACCTACCCCACACTCTCCTACCTCGCCCAAGCTCCAACCATACCCCTATCTGTCAAGATATAAGACCGGAAAATGGGAATTAATCGCACCAAATCACAGAAAACACAGAAATATGTGAAGAACACAGAGAAATTGGATGTGATGGAGTAAATATGACTTTAATTAGGGGAAAAAGCAAGTAACAACACAATAAATCTCTTCCATACACCTTTCATCCCTCTTCTAATAACACCAGCCTTCTATCAAACTCAACAACTAAGAAAGAGAATGTAAACTACCCCCTCAAGCAGCATATCAAAGCCTGCAACGGCTACAAGGAGCAAAACAGTCAAACTTACACTTATTTAAATAATATTAATTAGGAATTATACTAATAACAATGTTTTTTTTTCCCTCCTCCAATATGTTAACATTATATATTTGTAGGTAAACCAACACAAATAACACGCATGTTATGTTTTACGCTAGAATAATATTGATGACCGAAATAAAATAATATTATTTGAAAATTGTGTGGTAGTATTTTATCTATAGTGCTTTGCAATAACAACCCATGTATTATTAAGCTTAAAAAAAATTGAATGTATCATTAAAAAAAAAATTTGTACGTAGTTTGTAATAATTTCAGAGTTTTAAGATACTCAAGATCAAAATTGAGTGTGATAGCAATGTCAAATACGTGTTCAAATTAAGTTTAACAAAATTTAAAGTACATTCCATATTGACAGACATATAACCCGTTACGATTGATATATTTGAATGTAATGGAAACATTATGATATTTGACGTACCATTTATAATAAAATTATTAATAGTACATATGGTAACACCCACCTACCCACCTCACCCTTATCTACCCGCACGAGAATAATTATGGCGCAATAGTGTTTTACAGTGACGATACCAAGTGGGTGACACCGATTAATTCCCACACCCTCCCATACATAGTTGAGATGTATGAGTGTTAGATGAATTAATCATAGGGAGAGTGGTTTAAAAGGACAAAAAAAAAAGAGGAAAATGAGAATCAGGACAGTGGAAATATAAATTGGGTGATAATGACAAATCCACTGTTCATAACCCCAAATCCACTGTTTGCTGCAGTGGAACTGGCCCCAAATCTAATGTTTCACTATCACAGTGGAATAATGATATGTCTTGTTTACCCAGAAAAATATTGCACTGTCCTCTTTGCATATTTCTATGTTCAAATTGTCCTTTTTGACAATAAACTCTTAATCATAACCCTCCACTTGAAATAACTCTAAAATCACTGATGTTCCATAAATGTTCTCTACCCGCACTCCACCTACACCTCTCACCCCATCACTATTCCTTCTCCATACTTTATCCTTACCAATCACCCTAACCACCTCAAACTTACCATACCATACCATACCGTACCCCTACTATACTCCATCCCACCCTATCCAACCCGTACCCCTACCACCAACCTAGCCCGACACTACCCTACCTTTACCCGCACCAACACCATAGCGCTTTACATTACCCACCTCATCCTCACTCTACCAGTCTACCTCACTCTCCCTTACCCAATGCAACTCATATCACCCAAAACACTAAAACCACCTCACCCCCTCCCGCACCCTACCCTAACGACACATAACCATCACCCCACTCTCTTACCTCAAACTCCTCCCCACCCATCTGAATACCCTCTGCATACCCTCATGCCACCCATCCTTATTCAACCTTTACCCATCCCACCACACCCACCAACCTTACCCCACACTAACCTACCTCGCCCAAGCTCCAACCATACCCCTATCTGTCAGGATATAAGAGCAGAAAATGGGAATTAATCGCACCAAATCACAGAAAACACGGAAATATGTGAAGAACACAGAGAGATTGGATGGTGAAGGAGAAAATATAACTTTAATTAGGGGAAAAAGCAAGTAACAACACAATACATCTCTTCGCTCTTCATCCCTCTTCTAATACCACCAGCCTTCTAACAAACTCAACACCAAAGAAAGAGAATGTAAACTAACCCCCCAGCAGCAAAACAGTCAAACTTACACTTATTTAAATAAAAATAACTAAGAATTATACTAATAACATGACATATCCCCTCCCCTAAGCATGGCCTTGTCCTCAAGGCAATGGAAACTCAGGAAACCTTGCCATGATCTGATTTGCATCCTCCCATGTTGAGCCATTGCATCTTCCATTGTACCATAGGTGCATTTCCCCTCTTAATGGTTCTTGTAATCAAGATCTGCTCAAGATACACCACCAATTGGCCATGTGCGGAAGTGATAGGCAATGAATCTGCAACTCTTTCATTGATTCATTTGTGTTTCTCCATCATAGACACATGAAATACATGGTGAATTTGAGAATTCACTGGAAGTTGTAGCTTGTAAGCCACATGATTAAGCTTCTCAGTGATTTTATAGGGCCCAAAGTACCTGGAAGACAATTTGGCATTCCTCCTCAAGGCTACAGATTGCTGCCTGTAGGGTTGCAGCTTTAAGAAGACCAGATCAACCACATTGTACTCCTTATCCTTCCCGTGATGATCAACAAAATGTTTCATTCTTCCTGTGCAAAAACCAATTGTCTCGAGAATTTGTTTTGTGTAAGAAATTTTACTTACAGTGGGCTTCAGAGCCATAGAGGGCTTCAAATGGAGTCATATTCGGTGAGATGTGGTTAGAGCTGTTAACGAGCCGACCCGAGTATTGGTGGTTCGAGCTCATTTAGCTCATGAGTTCGTTCGAGCTCATTTAGCTCACGAGTTCGTTCGAGCTCATTAGTTTGTTAAACGAACAAAAAAATTTGTTCAAACTCGGCTCGTTTAAAAGATGAAATGTTCGAGCTCGTTTCCGAGCTCGGCTCATTAAACATATTGTTGTCTTTCAACTCGAGTATGGTTCAAGTTCGGCTCGAGTTCGGTTCGTTAAGGTATAAAACATAAAGTGCAAATGCAAAAATAACAAGTTATAGATTGATATTACATACATCACGCAACAAAAATTATTATAAAAATATGTAAATATTATATAAAATCAATTTATAATCTCAATTAAGTGAATGAATGATTTATCTTCGTTTGAGTTAGGGTTACTGTAAATTGATGTATTTGTATAAGCACGTTCGCGAACATAATCGAATGTTCGTGAACATAATCGAATGTTCGCTAACAAAGCTCGTGTTCGTTCGTTAAGCGAACGAGCGGACAATCATGTTCGAGCTCGGCTCGTTAAGCTAAATAAACAAACGATCACGAAGACTTACTTTCTAGTGGTTCATACCGTGAATACAGATCGATCTTATGATATGCCTATTGACAATGAGAGATCTATTACATCTACCGAGAACAGGAATGTTGATCAAGCAACCCCGAGATCGTATGATAGATTTTTATCTAGATCAAGTAGCCTAGGTTACTATGATCAGGGTTATGGTTCTTCCGATAACACCAGTGATAGTGTCCACTACCGAGGCTTTGGATATTATCAGTATCATGACCCTCTGGAAAGGGTTTTTTTAAGCTTTTTATTGTTGTATTTAGTTATTTATAATTTATTTGGATTTTCGAGTTTTTTAGAATTGTTTTAAAGCATTTTATATTAAATAAACCTGTCTCGCCCGAAACGATACCGATACGCGACGATCGATGTGACTCGATGGTCGCTGAGTCAGCCACCGCGACCGCGACTTTGAACCATGGTTCTTCCACCATTTGTTTATATCGCGTGTTATCGGCCATAGCTCCACAGATTGAAGAACCGTCGCTCACGATAACAAATGTCGAATATAGGACTAGAAAATGGGAATTAATCGCACCAAATCACGAGAAAACACGAAATAGGTGAATAACACGAGAAATTGGGTGGTGAAAGAGAAGAGATTGTTAGATGTAATATCGTCGGATCAATTATGGATTGACCCGATTACGCAGCGGAAGGCATCAGATCTAGATCTAAACGAAACAAAGAACATAAATTTAAGATCTAAACTACAAGGGGGTTTGGGAGCCTACCTTTTTATGGTGCTTAACTCCAAGAACGATAGATCTCCAAGAACACGTATTTGAGAAGCCACAGCCTTCCAACGTGTGTCTCCCAGCAACACCAGGTGGATGGTGTTTCCCGCGCCGGACCTCCTTGATATGCTCTTTGGAATAATCCCGAAGATTATTCCAACTCGAACCCTAAGAATAGAGGCCGAAATTTTCAGCCAATTTCTCTTGTGAATAGTGACGTGAATAGTGTGTGTCAAAAGGATTGGAAGAACTCTCTGTTGCGGAGATTTTGCATCAATAAAAACAAAAGAAAATTTATAACCCTAACTACCATGCAAAACTAACTCCTAACCGACCAAAACATCGGGTTGTTGCTAGTAAAGCGTAATGAGTAAAAGGGTCGATCCTCGAGGAAAAGGTATGTTCAATCTAATCTCATTAATCCTACCAATTGCTACTCAAGAAAAACAAAATAAACGAAAGAACAAAACATAAAACCATAAAGAACAAGGAAAAATAAATCTAACCTAGGAAGAACAATCTAACCTAAAGAACATGGGATCAAACATTGAACAAACCTATGTGATCTCAATCCTAGTTCAATTCATGTATCTAATTCAAGTTGTGGTTTCACCTTGTCGCGAGACATAAATCCCTAATTCCTTAGCGAACCTATTTCTCTAGCTATGAAATCCTACTCTCGTAGTGAATTCAATTATCTATCTCTCATCTTTCGAATGTTGAGACTGATTTTCAATACAAAACTCGGTGTAGATTCAGGTTTACTTTCGTATGTTTAGAATCTAACAACCTAGAAAATTAACCGATTAACTTGTCATCATTAACGATTAAAAATCTCATCTTTCTACGGTGATCTAGCTTACTCAACTTCCGTATGTTGTAAACGTATCAATAGCAAACAATCTTCCGATGTAATTCACATAATAGCATCAAAGATCATAGAAAGAATACAAAACAAATTAAACATCATGAAAATAAATAAAGGACTGAATAAATTAAAAGATTAAACTCACATAGTTTTGGTACATTGGATGAACTCCACGGATAAACAACGAAATAAACGGAAAAAACTACATCTAATCTAACCCCGGATCACCCGAGCACAAGGCTCGGGTGACCGGCCTTGAATCCTCAAAGCTGCCGCTGCTGCTGTCAATAATGCGGCTGAATGAATTTTGTTATATGAATTGGTAATATGAATTATGGGATGCATGCGTATATTTATAGGGTATGTAAGGCGGCTAGAAATTAGGGTTACACATGCGGCTAATCACATAAAAGCAAGGCGGTTGCTCTGATCTTTGGCACTTGAACGCTCGTTTACAAGGTAGACGCTCGTCACTTTCTTTGAAGACTCAACCAAATTCTTTCGATTGGAATAAAACTTCTAAAATTCATATCTTGAGTTGTAGACCTCCAAAAATTATGATCTGAATGTCATAAAAAGCTCTCGGAAAACTCTACAACTTTCATTAAGGACTCTTCTTCAGTAAAACGCCTTTTTGACTAGCCCGTCAGTATTGAGTCGTTTCGGGATTTTCCACTTACCCAAATTGATTACCCACTTGACCACCATTTGAGTTGTAGAAGTCCGATTGACGTAATTCAAAGTGCGTTGGAAAGCTCTTTCAAAGATCTACAATTTTCATGAAGAAGTCCTCCCCTGAAAATGCCTCTAAGCTGGGTCAAATCTCCGTCGAAAATATATAACGATTTAAGTACTTAGGAAAATTTCTTTCCGTTGAACTAAGTAAGCGTGTGGCATCTTCTTCTAACCCTCTAAACACCTCAAATTCGACTTTAGCCTCTTCCAAGTCAAAGATATGTACCTACACACATCGAAAAACATACCAAAACGTAACACGATTCCAAAACAACATAAAATCACCAAATAAGCATATAAATCGATACGTTTTCATATTTAACTATTAAAAACACCATTTACTCAATATTTCAATATAAAGCTCGAATTCTATGAAAATCATAAGAATATGGGGAAAATTGATATAAAATATATATATAAAAATCATACAATTTGACCCTAAACAACACCCCCACACTTAGCTTTTTGCTCGTCCCGAGCAAAACAAAACATAAACCAAGCTCAAGACAAATAAACATCCATACAAATATGAAGTATATTCAATAACTTAGAAGTTCACCCGTGTAGTGTGTGCATAGCCATAATAAACTTCCACTAAGTTCCACAATTTGAAAGTTATTCAAACCAAAACTAGCCCGGTTTCCCATCTAAGTTAGAAATATTCAAAAATTATAACAGGCACTTTACAAAACATACATATCCCAAAAAGAAATAGTAGAGAATATCTAAAACATTTCAATGATGACTGAGAGGATAATCCCTACAACATATCCTTGATTTATACTGGGTATAAGATTAACGATAACTAAGTCCTTACTTATTCATAATAATATATTTCAATATTTTCACTTTTTTCACACTTTTCTAACACACATCAGAATAAGCTTTTGCCCTCATAGCAAAATAGGACATTTCAAGATAATCCCCTACCTTACTCCAATCATAAGGCAGCTTTTTCTAACTGTCGTGAGCTTTTGGTCATCATAGTGGAATAGGACATTCGTGGTATGACCTACCTCACTCAAATCATCGACCAGCTTTCGACACACACAATTAACTATTTAAAACAACTTCATTTATTCACTTCATTTCAAAAGCGCAATAGTTACGTGTCATTTATCACATTCAAACCTTCAGATATTCACAGTATGTCATACTTTAACTCTAAACACAAACTATTAAAATTTTCAAAATTCGTATGAAAGCAAAGAATCATGCGATAATCATCAAAAATCTCTGATCAAATGGGTATGGCTTAAAAACATAGCTCATCATCTACTATGGCACGTGAAAAATAGTGTCGGGTGAAACAACTAAATTTACTAAATATGCAAAATAATGCATCAATGATTATAAACATCGAACAAAGACATGCAATGCTCACTCGGGGAAAAACAAAAATTTTAAAATTAAGCACTTTTCATAGAAATATAATAGAAATTGCGCAAACGACTCATAGATACATATAACTTTTCATAGAAATATAATAGAAATTGAGCAAACGACTCATAGATACATATAAACCATCCTCTCCCCACACTTAGATTGCAACTTGTCCTCAAGTTGTGCGAAATAATAAATTAGAGAACTTAGTCGATTGGATCTTTGGCAATTCCGAAAAATCGGTAAAACCAAAATTTCTTTGCATAGCTCAGTAGATTGTGGAGCATCACAGTAAACTGAATTCATCGTGAAAGTGCACAATAGCTATCAAAAATATCCTGCAGACTTGATCGATTGCAAAAGAGTCTACGGGAAAAAGAAAAGATTACATATATAAAGCACATGGAAAAGGAGATATAGAGATATTTCAAATTTAAGCTCATATAACGATGGAATACATATACATGGAACATTACACAACAGTAGGCTAGGTGCAACTACATGAAAATATACTACAATACAGCCTACATGATATGCAATCCTAAAAATAAAATAAATAAAAATAAATTACAGCAGGCTCAGGTGAGCAAGTTGAGAGGACAACCCTACAGTGACTACGGCCTATGCAGAAACTAAAAATAAAGAAAACGAGGTAGTATTACGGAAACCGACAGTTAACTACGCTCAAGAAAAATAAAAGAAAAAAATAGAAAAACAATGCAACTAGATGACATGCAACTAAATGATATGCATCTATATGATATGCAAAAATAAAAGAAAATAAAAGAAAGAAAACTAGCCCACTCATTTGCAGCATGACATGTATATAATAAACGTCTACCAAATAATGACAAGGTTACGATAAACAGCAGTCTTTGTTCATTACATGCGATGCAGACGCGCTTTAAGACTCGTAAAAAGTGATAGCATTATGGAAAACCAACAGTTAGCTATTCTAAACAGATATAACTCATATGGACTGGACGTAGCATACGGAAAACCGACAGTAGCTACCCATATGAGTTACAAAAACAACAAGGAAGCACATAAGTCTCAAAGCTTAAAAGATTCATCACAGCGGTATGTAGCATACGGAAACCGACATTAGCTACTAATTAACACGAAGACCAGTTATAGCATACGAGAACCGACAGTAACTATAACTTGCATGGATGAATCAAGTATATCATCCATTAGATTCAATTATTTAACATGGATCCGTAGATGGAAAGATGTAAACATGCAAGTTCAGAACATCTACGTGAAAATAAGTAGCCACAGAAGCTCAAATTAAAGTATCCATATCAAATAAAGCATTAAAAATCAAATTGAGAAGAAATCTGGAACCTGGACTGGCGTTCAATAATTCAAAGCAGCGTTTAAAACTTATGCAGGCCGGACGGGCGTTTAGATATATGGGCGCCCGCCTGGTTCTTGAAAACAAACGTAGCGGATACGTTTTGGAGAACGGACGAGCGCCCAACAAACCAGACGCTTTCGTTTACCGCAAGACGTTAGGACCTGGACGGGCGCCCAATAAACCAGACGCTTCGTCCATACAGCGAATATGCATAGAAACGGCAGGAAAATAACAGAAAACCCTAACTATAAACCCTAATTAACTTAGAAGATCATCATACATCAAAAACGCAGGCAGCCACATAAAATTCTAGCACAGGGGTTAGACTAGATACAAACAAACATATAGTTCACGTTTCACAAATCGAGTAAAAAACTTTTTGCACATTCTTAACCCAACGGTCATCGAAACACGGCAAAAATAAAAACTCTCGATTTATTAAACGCTACTTTTATTGAAAACGAAAAATAAAAAAAAAAAAAACGTAACAAAATCGAGAAATTAATTCAACCAAATTCAACAAAACACCGATTCCCCGGCAACGGCGCCACTTTTGTTGGGGAGATTTTGCATCATTAAAACAAAAGAAAATTTATAAAACCTATACTACCATGCAAAACTACCTCCTAACCGGCCGAATACCGGGTAGTTGCTAGTAAAGTTGGATAAGTACGGTATCGATCCTCGAGGGAATTGGTACATTGAATCTAACTTCATTAATTCCTCTTTATTAACTAAACCTAAACCTAAACTAGAACGGAAAAATAGCCTGGACGGAGGATTGTTAATCCAAAGCCAGGAAATATAATTGCGGACAAAATAAATAAAACTACATCTACGAAAAACAGTAAAACTAACTAATAAGCCGAACAAACATAAACAAACCATGATCAACCTATTCCCAACAACCATCACCCCACCGAAAATCGGATAGACAAACATTCATTCATTAGTTATCTTGGATTATTATCTTTTCTAATGAAGCGTTTCCTCTTCCGATTTATCACGCCATTAATTAGTTTACCTTCCGGTCTTGACTAATATCGATACAAATCAAAGATATGGATTGAATCTAACCTAACAACATTATCCCTCAACTTCCGTTTGTTGGAATAATTATTGTCAATCTCCTCACGATAATCTAATGAATCTATTAACTTCCGTTATCTAAATTCGATTAACATGCGGCATAAAAACATGAAAGAGAACAAGAACAACATAATGAATTAAACACATGAAAAATCCTATCTTTCCGGTAACGGTGACATCCTCAACTTCAAATCTAAGATAATCTTGCATCGAATTAATCAAATTGTGGTTCTCTAAGTAAAACCTAGATATTTAACCTACTGAACTTCCGTTATGTATAGATTAAAAATCTAATCTTTCCTATGGTGATCTAAACTACACCGACTTCCGTCATACGGTAGCATCAAATCATGCAATCATCTTCCGATATAAAATTGCACGATACAAATAAACATAGGAAACGAAACAATTATAATTAAAACTTACAAAATCATCCATGAACTGAAATTAAAGTGCTGCGTAAACAGGTCTCCTTGGTTGCTCCATGGATGAAAGCTCCAAGCCTTCATCATAATTCGAACAAGAAAAGAAAACGAAGCGAAAAATAAAACCTAATCTAACCCCGATCACCCGAGCACAAGGCTCGGGTGACCGGCCTGGAAAGCCTCGAGAAAATAAGGTGTTCTTGCGGACTTTGCTGTGTGTAAAATTCGATATGGTATGATATTAGGGTTGAAAAGCTGCTGCTATTTATAGAAAATCGAGGCGGTTGCTCTGATAGCGGTGCCGGACGCCCGTCCATAAGGTCGGACGCCCGTTCACTATTTTCAGCAACAGCATCCAAACTTGTAACGATCATATCTCGGGCCTCGTAAGTCGGAATGGAGTGATTCAAAATCCTGTAGAATCCTGCCTTCAAGCCCTACAACTCTTCTCTTGAGGTCCAGAGTCAAATCGGTTGTTATCATATCAATAACTTCGTTGCAAGGTCGTCACTACCCGGAATCCTGATTTTCCGACATTTATCTTGCTTGATTTCTTTTCCACTCGAATTTATCTCTTTAAAATCATCCTTTCCATCAACAATGTGTATCTACAATGTAGGAAAAACATACCAAAGCGTAACACAATCCTAAAATAATATAAAATCATGATTTAAACACATAAATCGCTACGTTCTGCAATTTAACCTATTAGAAACACCATTTACTCAATTAATCGATTATAAGCTCGATTTCTATGAAAATCCTAAGAATATGGGGAATATTGACATAAAATATATCCTTATAAAACGTATAAAATCACCCTTAACACTCTCTTTATATAGGAGAGTAAAACTTAACCTCCAAGGATTAAATAATTAAGAGATAATTATTACATTAATCCTTTTTCCAAATAAAAGATAAATAAAATAATTATCCCAAACAAATTAGGATAAATCATATTATTATCTAATATTCCATGAATTATCAATTAACAAATAAAAGATAAATCACATATTAAATAATTATCCAAGAAAACTAATTTCTAATAATTAAATAATATAACAAAACATGCGCCACCAACCTTAATCAAATAAGGTCCACGCACATTTCCTATATTTGACCAATGAGGTCAAAAAGGTCAACACACTTATTTGGGGAAAGTCACGAAAAATGTCTTTTCAAGTGTATTTAATTATTTAGTCAATTAAACAATTAATCACATATCAATTAAATAGTCCAATCCAACTATTTAATTATAATTGAGGTGCAACGACGAGAAACCTATATATCTTATATTAGGAGCACGTCGGGGCCAATGGACCCATATTCGAGAATTTACAATAAATCGAATAAAATTATTCATCAGACATGAATAATTATATCCAACCTATTAATTCGGGATTACACCACCATAAACCCAAATCGAACTCTATCGAATATAGATAACTTACACTCAATTTATGAGTCGAAAGCGTCCATCGATATAATCATTACATACGGATAAATCCTCCATAGATTATTCATTTCGATTCGGGATATTTCCGTAAACCCTTCTAAAAACATATTATCCTTATTTACCATTAACCCCTAGTGATCAATTAGTTCATATTCAATATAATATGAACTCGGCCGATCGATCGCTTTAGGGTCAACAAATAAAGAGGCATTCATCTACTTCCCGAGGAAGGAATGGATTCCATATCTCGTGATAGCACAGACTACTCACTCATCCCGCAGAATAGAGCCAACGAGAAGTGTTGGACCACATACTTGAAGTGATCTTACTAACACATCAAACACTACCCTAGTCTAAGCGTTAAATGCGTGATCACCTCGGGATTAAGATTAATCCATATATGATCATCTTGTGATTCGATAAAACTTCGATTACGGAATTATATCGAGAACTCAAATCAAATCGGTCCAAATTTCATATGATTATCATCATATATAAATGCCCCACTAGTATTCCTATTACCGGCGATCCGGATAAGCATCACACCTAAAGTGTTAGGCGCATTAATAGCAAATTAATCATGAGACCCGTACTCAGATTAATAAGCGCTACGGACTAAGTTAATTTTAAGTACATCTCACTAACTCAATCTCTTGTGTATAGCCATACACCTGAGTTATGTGATTACATAAACAGTGACTTAGGGTTTTCGTAGTGTCTTAATTATAAACATACATGCATATAATAAGATGAATTATTAATTCTGTCCTAAAACAATTATATAATTGTTTTTCGGGCACTACACCTAACAGAGATGACATTAATTAGGGGAAAAAGCAAGTAACAACAGAAAAAATCTTTTCCATACACCCTTCATCCCTCTTTTAATACCACCACCCTTCTAACAAACTCAACAGCAAAGAAAGATAATGTAAACTACCCGCTAAGCAGGATATCAAAACCTACAACGGCTACAAGGGGCAAAACAGTCAAACTTACACTTATTTAAATAAAATTAATTAGGAATTATACTAATAATGTGACATCCTATCACACCTCACCTCCCCTCACCATAGCCCTTTCCATCTTACCCTGGTCTCGAACCCAACCCTATCCTACCCCCGCAACCATCCCCACCCTCACTACTCCATATTTACCCACCATCACCCTACCTCACCCCGCTTGGCGTGAGGGTGGTGGGCGTTGTGTATGAGTGGGTAAGGATTTCGGGTCGGGTTGGGGTAAATGTGGGTTAGTTGTGTCTATTTCAATTACATCTCATTTCATCTATTTTGAAAGTAATGAAAATGAAATTTTAATCACGGTTATTAACACTTCAATTAATAAGCAATGTGTGCATGGCTAATACATGATTTCTATTATAATAATGATTATTGTATATCTAATGTCTTTCTAAAACATAATCTTGTAGTTATAAATGTTTCTATCAAAGTGTAAAAATAATATGTCATATTTCTTTAAATACCAATTCAAGTTAATTTCCATACAAATTGAACAAGTAACATGACTAATTGATCCCTCAACTATATGCAGCTTTGGAGCTTCTAACAGAAGAAGTGGTTGCAGTAATTGGTCCACAATCTTCAGGAATTGCACATATTGTTTCCAATGCAGTCAATGAGCTTCATGTGCCCCTTATTTCATTTGGAGCAACAGATCCAACTCTTTCTGCATTACAGTACACCTACTTCCTACGTGCAACCGTAAGCGATTACTACCAGATGCAGGCAATCGCTGATATAGTCGATCATTACGGTTGGAGGGACGTGATTGCAATCTATGTTGATGACGATTATGGCAGAAACGGTATTTCTGTACTCGGGATGCACTTTCTTATACGCGTGCAAGAATTTCTTATAAAGCTGTTCTTAATCCTGGTGCATCCAAAAGCAGCATTAGAGACTTATTAACAGCAGTGAAATCAATGGAATCACGCGTCTATATGTTGTACACGTGAATCCAGATTCGGGCTAATGATTTTT
The DNA here is from genome assembly GCA_026214975.1 of Gentiana macrophylla. Lineage (NCBI taxonomy): Eukaryota > Viridiplantae > Streptophyta > Magnoliopsida > Gentianales > Gentianaceae > Gentiana > Gentiana macrophylla. The sequence continues at coordinate 112,646,582 of CM047809.1, read as the reverse complement.
CGGTAGCTAAAAGTTTAGGAATGATGGAAAATGGCTATGTTTGGATTGCTACTGATTGGCTTCTTTCTATACTTGATTTGTCAGAATCGGTTGATCCTAAACGTTAGGCGTTTTACAAGGTGTTGTTGCTCTTCGCCATCATACCCGAATTCCAATCTAAAAGACGTTTTTCGAATCGGTGGAATGATTTGAAAGATGTAGAAACATCAAGATTTAATTCTTATGCATTATATGCTTATGATTCAGTATTGTTGCTAGCACATGCTCTTGATGTTTTCTTCAGAGAAGGGGCAAACATGTCATTTTCCGAAATTCCGGGCATTAAGCATCACAATGGGAATAAACTACCTTTAGGCTCCCTTCATGTTTTTGATCAAGGGCAAAGGTTAAGAAAGCTGCTCTTTCAAGTGAATTTCACTGGTGTAAGTGGTCAGATTCAGTTTTCTCCAGATAAGAACTTAGTGAATCCATCTTTTGAAATACTTAACTTTATAAAAAACGGGACTAAAACGATCGGTTATTGGTCGAACAGTTCGAGTCTTTCTACTATTGAGCCTGAAATGTTGACCTCAAAGGATGATCAAAAGCTCAAAACTGTAATATGGCCTGGTGGGACTACCGAAAAGCCTCGTGGATGGGTGTTTCCGGACAATGGACGGCCATTACAAATCGCGGTTCCTTATCGCGTGAATTATAAAGAATTCGTAAGTGCAGATAATGGGACTTCTGAGCCTAAAGGATTTTGCATTGATGTGTTTGAAGCTGCATTAAAGTTATTGCCTTATTCTGTTCCACATGTCTATACCTTGTATGGAGATGGACTAAGAAATCCTTCATACAGCGATCTTGTCAACGACGTTACACAGCATGTAAGTATGAATTCTGAAATTCAATGAGTTATGAAATCCTTCATATAGCGATCTTATAGTTTTCTTTTGTGTGTTTTGCAGAAATATGATGCAGCTATTGGTGACATTACTATTACACCAAACAGGACAAGGATTGTAGAATTCACACAGCCATTTACGGAGTCCGGACTCGTAGTAGTTATTCCAATCAAACAAAGCAACATTAGTCCATGGGCATTTCTTGAGCCCTTCACTTGGCAGATGTGGTCTGTTGTTGGAGCCTTTTTCTTATCTATGGGTGTTGTTATTTGGATACTCGAGCACCGAAGGAACGAAGAATTCCATGGTTCCCCGAAAGAGCAAATCATAACAATCTTATGGTTAGTGGCCTAATCTTTGTACACAGAAACCTTATTTACAACCGACACCGACAAAGACACGACCTTTGCGACACTCTAAAAATATCAATCAGTGGGTCCTACACTAATTGTCTTCTTTTTTTTCAGGTTCAGTTTGTCGACTATGTTTTTCGCACACAGTAAGTGAATTAGGCCAAAAGTTTGTCATCATTGCTTATTCCAGTTATATGTACATCACATGAGTTTCCTAAGTACTTTATTTATCACTGTCTAATGACTAAAATTCAGGAGAGAACACGGTTACTACATTGGGACGTGTGATTCTGGTCCTGTGGCTATTCGTGGTGTTAATTGTCAATTCAAGCTACACTGCAAGTTTAACGTCGATCATCACGGTGCAGCATCTTGCTCCCGGGGTGCAAGGGATCAATAGTCTAGTGTCTAGTACAGATCCTATTGGTGTTCAAGACGGTTCATTCGCGTATAATTACCTTATCCAAGAACTTAGTATTGCACCATCAAGGCTGAGGATTATGAGAAGTCAAGATGATTACATAAATGCCCTTCAAAGAGGTCCAAGAGCCGGCGGTGTGGCTGCCGTTGTTGATGAACATCTTTATGTGGAACTGCTCTTAGCCAACACTCAATGCACTTTAACAACTGTGGGAGAAGAATTCACCAAAAGTGGATGGGGATTTGTGAGTGTTTACTTAATTCAAAACATTATTATATTAAAAACACACCGAATTTACTGTCATCATATATATATATATACCTATCTTATACTCATTACATGATGAAAATGTTCAGGCATTTCAAAAGGATTCACTTCTAGGACCGGATTTGTCTGAAGCGATCCTCCAGCTGTCAGAAAACGGGGACCTACAAAAGATCCAAGACAAATGGCTTGCAACCGAGGACTGTCCGGACCAGTCTGAAGGTGGCATAGCCATACTCTCTGTTGGTAGTTTCTGGGGACTATTTCTAGTGTGTGGCATAGTATGCTTCTTAGCTCTTGCTTCATTTTTCTGGAAGGTGTTTTCGCAATACCAGAGATATAACGAAAGCGAGGGTAAAGATGATCTTGAAAAATCTCAGCCTGAACCTGGATCAAAACCTAAGCGTGCAGCTAAACGCAGCATCCGTGTCGCTAAAGTCAAGAACTTGATGAAATTTGTTGATAGAAAAGAAGTGGAAATCAAGGCTGTTATTAAGCAAAAGGATGTTGATCAAAATCAAGGGCAGCAGCCCATTAATTAAACCTTAACTAAAATTCAACTCTGCTCAAATGGATATGTCTTAAAGTATCAAAAAAAACATTGGACAAATTTAGGATACTGAGAGACGATCATACAACATACTAATTTGTAGAACGATCTCATAGATTAGATACGCTGAGTTATTGCATCGTAGTTGGCTGTATGTGTTATGAAGAAGGAAGTTGGAGGTTGGTTCAGGCAATAGGTCGAACACTCTGGCTTCAGAAGGTATAGGCAGTTATGTTTGTTAGAAACACAAAGATAGGCAGTTATGTTTGTTAGCTAGAGTTGTAAACACTAAACATATTATATACCATCAGATAGGGTAGATTATTGCTTAAGTTGAGTGATTGTTAACTCAAATTTAATGGATAAACGATTGTTGGAGATCATCTTCACATCTCCTTTCAGGACAATTTTTTTTTTTTTTTTTTACTGAAACGAAAGGATTTCATTAAAAACGAACTTACCAAGAAATACAACAGGACACACGTTCGGAAAAATACCGGACTAGCAGTAGCAGCAACGGCTGGAAACTGCTTAAACGAACAAACAAGGAAAAGAAAACATCATGGGGTGAACCCAATCACGAAAAATTATGTCTCGTTACAGAGAATTTGATTTGGTAACATGGCAAAACAAGAGGCATCTCCATTTGCCATATCGAAGTAACAAAGACTTTCAAAAACTAGACAAAGCAGTTTCAAATTAACGGCCAAGATACACCAAAGGTTGCCTTCAAAATCAGCCCATAAAAACAACCGTGAGAGCCATCTGTTAATTAATGAATGCAGTTGGTATCAGCCCTTCTTTTTTATTTACTTACAAACTTTTATAACCGTGTCCAGGGTGTCTTCCGGTTAAAAAATAATTAACGATCGTGTTTTGATTATCGCATTTACGAGAGATTAGTCGTTTGGCGGTTGTATTAATAAATTAGGAAAAATGACACATACACATAATATATGTGTACACATAATCCATCCAAACCGCAAAATAAGTTGTGATAATAAAAGGAAAAAAAAAAAAAATATCTCAACCGTTAGATGAGAATTCAGGTTGATTTGTCCGATTTCCCTTAGTCATCCTGCATTAAAAAAATCTTTATCCATCTCCAGCCTCTTCATTACTTCATTTTCTAGAGTGATAGTTACGTCGATGCTTTTGCCCCCACTCCTACCTTGATTCAAAAACGATATCCCATCTAACTTGTAACCATGGCCGGTCTTAACCGTTTCTGGTTTTCCCCATCCAAAATCTAACTCGTAAACCCTAAACTTCGGGGAGCTCCCCAATGTCAGAAAGTTTGCTGGCATATTCGCTTGGTTCAGCAGCTTGGCATCTATCTCCCACTCTGTTTCGCTGGCGTGGATGTCTTTCGAATTAAGCCTTTGAATGGATTGTTGTATTAAAGCCGCAGATCTCTCGGGTGGGCTACTATATAGATCACCAGCAGTTGTTCTCGCTACTGCACCATGAACGAGGTTGCCAAAATATGTTTCTGGCATCGGTGGATCAACAATGTCTCTTATGTTTGCAGCCGACACAAACACGGTGTAATCCTCTGGCACAAGTTGACGAGCAAGTGTGATTGCGCGCCACACATGTGCTGCCACACATTGGAACGTCGAAAAAGATTTTGCACTTGTGTTTGATTTGATGTTGTCGATGTTTGACTCAGTGAAATTGAAAACCTTCTGACTTAGGAGGATATTGGTTGTGGTCGTGAGTTGTGGGTTGAGAGGGATATCGACTTTCACACGTGTGTTCCGGACCTTGGTTCGATCATGAAATGCTGTGATAGGAACATAGGTTGGGTCATTGCACCTATCAGCCCAAGCCTTCAAAAAATGCCACGATGAGATACCGTCAACAACTGCGTGGTTGAGTGCACAACCCAAGGCAAATCCATCTTTTAGCTTCGTCAACTATTTCCCAATCAAATTCAAAGTAGATCGATCAGTAAATAAATTTAAATCCCATATTAAAAATGAGAGGTTTACTGTATAAGTTCATTACAAAAATTAGTTCATTGCACTGATTTATGAACTCTCGATGATAATGAGTCCCATTTATTCTAATCAATGATTCACCAGTAAATTATACTTTAGATGATTGCAGTAGTAACGCGCACTTGTCCAGGATCACTGGAGTTCTTATCTAAAAATGAAGCGTTCGACACGCGTGATATTTAGAGTAAATCTTAAATCTCATTTAAAGCGCCATGTATCATATCAGATAACTAAATAACATATGAAAGAAAAGTAATAAGCAAGAGACTAGCTCGGGAAAATTGACCCTTAGAACTTTCAATTAACTAACTCAACCAAATTTATAAGCGATGTCAAACTAAATCATAAATAAGTTCAAACATTTATTACAACTCAACTTGGCCAAAAAAGAAACTGCTAAAACACAAAGAACTATATGACTCAATTCCTAAGCTTGCTCTCCACACTTATCATCCAACTCGTCTTTAACATATATGCATATATTCTTATTCCAAATGAAGGAGTGAATTTTTCAAAAATAAATAAATAAAGGAGTGAGCTCGAACACATGCTCAGTAAGAAAAAAGAAGATCAAAAGATTATTGTTTGTCGAATTCCGGGAGACGTGACATTAATCTTCTCATACAGTTTACAAAACCGTTGAATGCATAATTTGAGGAATATATAAAAAACGACTTTTAAAAGCATACATTGAAACATAAGAATATCCACTTTAAAACCAACTTGATCAATGCATAGAAAACACGCCTATTAACTACGTTCAATTCATCTTGCACATACTTGTTCGTTTCTTTAACTACTTACGCCTATTATCCCATACGTTACATGTCTACTAACCATAATATGTTCGTGTCTTGTCTATCATATTCATGTTTCTTACTTACTTAAATAAGGGCTAGGTGCAACACGACCAATATGACTAACCATACCTCCAATCATGAGACTTAAAACCCATGGGACTTCCTTCAAAAAAAACAAAAAAAAAACCCATTGGACTTGAAACCGTCATCTTGAGAACGACATGGTTAGCACAACTAGTCATACCTCCGACATGAGACTTAAAACCCATGATACTCCGCTCAGTACATCGCTATGTCGCCATCTATAAACACCTACGAGCACATAAAACATATAGATTTCATGTAAAGTCCATAGTAACCCACGAGTGCATCCAAAGGCCATAACAACACCGAACTCCATCCTATCTCCACTACTCGTAACCAAAACGCATAAAACAGTTTACAGAAAAGTAACTAGAGAACAAGTTAACCTTCTGAAAACACAGTTTAGCAGATATCTGACAACACATAATGATGTCTGGTTAGTTTAACATATAACAATATTCAAAAAAAAACTTTATGACGTGATCTTTAACTAAAAACACAACCTTTTGATAAGAAGAAACCATTACATTAAAGACAAGTCGAACTACGAATCGAATAGAAACTAACTTCCGAATCTTACACGAATCTACAAATCAAGAACGAATCTAACATAACTTTTATGGGAATCCAACTCTACGAGATCAAAGCCAAGGAACAACAACGAAAAGATTATATCTTACCTTAAGAAGAGATTAAAAGCCTAAATCAATTCTTTGAAATCAATATTGCTTGGAACATGCTGCTGAACGAATCCCGAAAAGCAAAATTGCTCAAGAAACTAAGTCCTAGGGCTCTTTCCCGGGAGAGTGGCCAGGCCAACGACCCAGTGCTGAGCTAAAAACTCCGAAAACGTGAAATTTGTGAAGTGTAGGGCTTTGTGAAGGCTTTTTAGGCTTTTTATATATTAATTACTGATTTCTATATATATATATATATATATATATATATATATATATATATATATATATACACTAGGAAAATAAACAATAAATCTCACACACGCGTTACTTGCGGTTTGTATTTAATTAATTCTGATACATTACGATGGCATGTCCGGCACGTGTCGGCTGATAAAATGAATATCCGACACATCTTCGACACCTCCTGACATCGTATGGATACTTTTCGACACTACTGAATTTTTTTTTTTCAATTTCTATTTAAATCTATTTTAACCGAAAAAATGAAGCTATCTTCGACATTATTTGCAACAACACGTGTTCTATCAAAAACACGACACGACACGTTCCGATACACCCCGACGCCATATCCAACAAGTTTCGGTTGATGAAATGAATATTAATTAAAATCTAACACACTGTCAATACTCCACGACACAAAATCAACACCTTTCGACACTACTGAACCCTTTTTTTGTATTCTCAGTTCTAGGCTAATTTTAACGGTCATGGTAAAATACTGCGATTAATTTCCATAGAAATTAAATCAACAATACACTATAAGCGGGTTTAACAATATTTGTGGCAAAGTTTTTTTTTTAGGATATTTAATATTTTATATAAGCGATATGTTTTTAACAAAAAAATACTTTTCAAGAATTTTAATATTTCATGTAATCGTCAAACCCAATATTTTTAAACATGATATAAAGATCGTGTAAAACGTGTCGTGGCGCTTATATCTTGAAAATAGTCATATCATTGTGTCTCAAACGATATGTTTTTTATGAAATGAATTTATTTTAAGAAATTCATAATATTTAAATGTAACGTCAAACACAAATTTTTGGCGTGATACAAACATCATATCGTGACAAAGTCGTGGCGCTTATATTTTGAAAATAAGTAAATACATTTCTTACATATATTCGCGCATTAAAAGGTGATCTGATTGCAGCATCAAAATGGAACAATTTAACCAAAGCCCTTCTACTCAAAAAAAAAAAAAAAATGCAGGTGGGCCAGATAAGCGATAAAAAATATTTTGGGTGGCGGATGAACAGTTAAAAAGAAGAAGAAAGATCAATGAAAAAAAAACAAGTGTCAACATGGGTTGAACACTTGTTTTCCTAACTAATATATACAAAGACAAGGGGGGACTTTGTGGAGCTGCCACTTGTCACCCCCCCATTGGTCAATATTTTTTTTTTTAAAAAAGTTGCATGGCTTTTTCGATTTTTTAGCTTTTTTTTTTTTTTTTTTTTTTTTTTTCCCTTTCTCCTATATCTCTTTCTATTTACAAAGTCAGGGGAGAAGAGGAGGGCCACGTGGGAAATAAGGGGGAAAGGGCAAGTGTCTTTATATTTTATTTTGTAGTTTAAGTTTTTTAATTTTTATAATTTTTTTTTTGGGGGGGTTTGAGTTATGTTGTTTTTTTTTTTTTTTTTTTTGTTTTTTTATATCTAACCTACGATCATACTACGTGATATTTGATATATTAGAGCTTTGTTTGTGTGTGTATGTATTATTTTTCTTTTTGTGTATGTATATTTTATAATGTGTGTATATATCGGTTTTTAAAAAGCGTCGCGTTTTTTAAATGCTACATATATATTATTTTTTTGTCTTCGTTTTTACTTATATATTTTTTTAGAAGTATCGGTTTTTAAATGCTACATATTAATAATTTTTTAAATCTTCGTTTTTACTTCTATATATTGTGTGTGCTTGGATTTTTCGTTTGGCCAGTGGTTTTTTTTTTTTTCGAATTTTTTCCGGTTTTCGGTACTATTGGGTTTGGTTATTCAATTTAATGTTATTTTATTTTGTATATTCAATTCTCTCTTATAATTATATAATATTTATATATAAAATGATTATACTGAGTACAACTATTCTTTGTTCTTCTTTTGAATTGTACTATTGTATTTTGTTTTGTTGGTTTTACGGTTTTTTTTTAGTTACTTTCCTATATTAGCGCGTGTGTGTTTTCGTTTCATCATTTCATTTGTCATCGATTTTTATATATGTAGGATTGCTTTAACAAATTGTGCTACGTATATATCCTAATCCTAATGTTACTAAAACAACGGGGGAGAAAAGAGGAGGACACGTGTCGAGTATATATCCTATCATAATACGATACGACTACGCATAATATTTTAGCGTACTAAAGTTTGTTTATATACATATTTTATATCTTTGTGTCTCACGATGATTTTTTTACAGGCATCGGTTTTTAGGTCTTCTTGTATTCATTATTTTTGTTCGTCTTTGTTTTTTACACCTATATATTGTGCGTGTGTCGTTTTCTTTTTAATGAAACCATATATCTCTGTTATTTTTTTAACATTGTTCTTTTGATAATTGCCAATTTTCCAATTTCCTTTTGACATTAGAAAAGCAAAAGCCATGAGCTGGAGGCCCGTTTGTATGCCAGGTATTGGAACGGAGGGAGGGGGGGGAGGGGGGGGTTTAAAGTACTTATTTGATAAAATAATGTTTCTACCGTACCTAGGCTATACTAAACCAACAACTCCATTTAATACACTTACTTACCACCACCTACCGCTTTCTCTCTCGAAGCCCAACCCGCACATCCACCCTCCATCACCCACCCCTTTGACCACTCCTCCGGCACCCTTTCCAATCAACCGTGTAATCTCTGTTCCAAATAGAAGAAAAAAACCTACCACCTGATGTGATGCCGTTCGATTGTGACGGAAGTGTACCAGCTGCGAATTTGAACCACAAAAGAAGCTATAGCTATCATCTTTATAAGGACAGAGAGAAATTTGGGTCGTTTTGTACACTTAAACTGCAGCACAGGTAGATTTTCATGTTCTTCCCCCCACAGTTGCCTTTCCATTAACTGCATGCATCTTCGGCTTTTCCATCTGAATTTTTCCCCTTTTACTATGTTTTTTTCCCAGCTATGTTATTGGCGGATACGGTTTGCTAGCTTCTGAAGTCTTGCACAAAAAAACCTGCGCTTTTTAAGGTCCGTTTATTTCACTTTTTTTTCCCATTCTTCTGTTCATGTGGTGAGTCGAAGTGCAGCCTGCTGTGGCTTGCTTCCGATTGTGTCGTGTAGTACGGTTAGGACCTAGGGTTTGTGAATTTACTTGAAAATTTTGAACTTTATGTGTCTTTTGTATACTGTTCTTGTGCGGCCCAAATTTAGGGTTTCCATTCTTTGTGTTTGTATTCTGATTAGTGTCTGTGCATCTTGTTTTCCATTTGATTTGTTTGTTGTGTTTAAAACTTAGAATCTATAAATCTAGGTGGGATATTTTATCTTTAGGTCTCTTTGTTATACTGTTTTTACGTGAACCATACTTATGTGAAAAATCTATGCTTTCTTATAAATTATAATGAATATCTTTGAAAAATAAGTTTATGTTCAAGCAGTTTCATATTAATGCTCAAACAAAGATTAATATCCATATAGAGAATAATAGGTTAATGGCAAAAGTTTATGGCAAAGGTTTATGTAAAACAAGTTTATGTTTACACAAGTTTTACAAATGGTTTCTGTTAATGCTAAAACAGAGATATATGGTTTCATTTTAATGGACTATGTTTAAAATATATGGTTTCATTTACTCCTATCCACATATATATTAATGGATACGGTTAATCAAAGCTATGGTTTGTTTTAATGCCCCATTTATGTTATTTCTTGTTGTTTCCCATTCTAAGCCCTACCAATCATAGACAACTGTTGACACTTGTATTATTGTTTACTAGCTACATGTAGAAAAATATTGTTCCCTTTACTGTTTTTTCCCCTTCCTTCATTTTGTGTTTTCCACTTCAGCATTTATACTTTGTTTGGGTAATTTCATGCCTTGAACCTGTTTTCCTTGTTTTTTATTTTAGCTCCCAGTATATGCCTTGCGGTATGGTTTTTCCACTTCTTGAAACCCACTTACCTATCCGGTGTTCTTCTGAGTTTTGGAAAGGGCCTGTTGTGGTTTCTCTACCGACTGAACAAAGAAATTGCTTCAGGTTAGTGTAGTTAGGGGTTCTACTGCAAACCCCAATAGTTAGGGGATCTATTGCAAACCCGTGAATTACAGGATCTCTGAGAAAATCCTTATTTGCTTTGCACTGCGCACGCTAACGCTTCATACTTGTTTGTGACTACACTATATGCAGTACTTGTGTTTGTTAATAATCAAATAATTATAGTATCCAAATGTATAAGTGTTTTGTAACTTGATGTTTTCTCTCTCTGTTGTTTTGATAGGTTTAGGTTGATGGTTATAATAAAAAAGATTTATAATTTCGCTGTGATCTGACATAATTTTAGGTTCCTGTATAAAAGCAAACTAAAAATAAAAGTGCCAAATGAAAACAAACAGCGCTCGCTGAATGCTGGATTTTTTTCCCTCTCTTAGATTTTCAAGGACTTGGTTTGCTGTTTAAAATGTTTGATTCTGAGCCTGAATACCGTACAGTTTTCTACATGCCTTTTTAGGAGCAGTTTTCTATATGCCTTTTTAGGATTTGCAGTAATCAATTTAAACCATCTTTTTACAGAAATACATAGGATGCCAGGTTTAGTACCATTTGACCATGAATTAATGTGCCGGACTCATTTGAACTTCTACTACATTGCTTATTCTTTTCACTTAGATACTTCAATAACTAAGCTATCACAGCTTCTTCTTACTACATGTTCTCTGCATTTGTTATCGATCTGAGCATATAGCAATTAAAAAATCCGGTTAGAAAACTCAAGAATAAACAACTCGATAGACGAGTAAAGAAACAATTTATATGCGTTTCAATAAAAAGCGAAAATGTGAACTGTGCTCACATAATTGCTGAATCAAATATTATGTTTACACGTTCTGCGTTACAAAAAAAATCAACCAATACATCTTAAGCATGATAATATAATCATTCCCAATATTCAACCAGATTATAAGCCCTCAGTGCCTTTACTTGTGGTTTCACTTGTGGATGTTTTCTTGGCACTATTCTTTGATTCATGCAGTTGGTAAAAAACACTGTTTCTGTAGCTTGTTTTATTAAATAACCGTAATGTAAAGTTCTTAAATGAGCACAAATAAACTTGATTCATGCTTGAAATTTCTTAACCATTTCAACTGTCCATCCACTGTTTGCACCCACTCATGCATTAAAACTTTCTTCCTTGTGATTTATTTTAACTGCCGGTATATGCACTACGAATATGGTTTTTCCCCCTTTGAAATCCCCTTACCTAGCTGGTATTTCTTTACAGTTTTTTTGCGAAGAAGGTGTTGTGGTTTCTCTTCCTCACGAACAAGCAAATTGCTTGGTCGGTGTAGTTAGAGTACTCTTGCAAACCCTAATAGTTGGGGATCTATTGCAAACCCGTAATTACGGGATCTCTGAGAAAATCCGCTTTCCTTGCACGCGTAAACACTTCATGCTTGTTTGCACTGCAATATGTGCAAGCTATTAGCTTTCTGATTAATAGGTTTTCTATGTAGGCCTTTGTTTCTTACATAATGGTATTGTAGGCTCGCGCATGTAGGTTATCTTTTACATTTCAGGAGTTAGTAGATATAGTAATTACTCTTCCCTTTGTCGATCATTTATATGTGATTCGTAGTTTCCTCTCTGTTTCCTTGCATTTTCTTTAAAACTGATCATTGTTCTCTTTTCTCTCACACTACTCCATTTGCATTTCTGCTTGGTATAAAAACTATTCACGGTACCAATACATAAAGCTTCCTTTTAGCCTTTGTCTTTGCATCTACAGGCTTCTTTGTGTGTGCACAACATCTTGTGTTCTTCACATGACGTCAAACTTTAGTTGTGGTGATATTTCACCGTGTCATGCTTCTGAGACAACTAGCCATACTTAGATGGCAAGAGAAAAACAACAAAGAAAAAAAAAACTTAATCAAACTTTAAATACACGAGATCGAAGTGCAAAAGTTTGTTTTACCATTGACAAACCAAGCGTTATAACCAAACCAAAAAAAGGACATTCACACGTTAGTGTACATAAGAAAGGCCATCTTCCAGATCTGCAACCCAGACCAACTGTTTGTTCTGTTCAACCACCTGTTGTTCAAGTTCTTGAGCCGGCTCTTGTGCCGGCCTCATGTCCTTCCTCAACCATCTTACCAACTATCCGTGCAGTCAAGCATCATTATTCAGCTCCTCCTTTGCCTTCTCATGTTTTGCCTGCCCTCATTTCCACTGGTCTAGCTTTTGCCCGAAATGGACTACCTGTTACAAACATGACAAACCCTGTAGTTGGTGTTGTCCCCAACACCTTTGACATGCCAGCAAGTCCTGCAATACCACCCTCAAAAAAAACCCAAAAAAAAAAAACCTTCGAGCGTTACCGTGATGCCCTCAACCGATGCTTTTCGCAACATCCCGTCTACAGCAGACATATTACCTTGTGCCCGCACCTGCAATTCGTGTGGGGCAGTCAGATTTGCCCATGAGCCTCCTAGCTCGTGCTGCAATAATGGCGATATCGCTCTCATTAATACTCCCCTTCCAAGTGTCTTGGTTGATTTACTGGTTTCAAGGTCTGATGAATCAAAAAATTTCAGATCTTGCATAAGAACCTACAACAACCATTTAGCTTTCACTTCCCTAGGGGCCAACTATGACCCTAATTTGTCCCGCCGGAATAAAGGCATCTACACTTTTAGGGTTCAAGGACAAATGTACCACTTCATGCCGTGTTTAACAAGTGAAACTGAATCTGCTAAAAACCTGCAGTTCTACCTTCACGATACTGAACACAAGCTCATGAATAGGTTGGCACAGTGCCCAAGACTGTATGAGATGTCCCTACAAAAAATACTTGCTGTCCTGGAGGAAAACCCATACGCGCGGTTTTTTAGGAGCCTTAGCCATGAGACTAACCTCAAAGACCATAAGATTTTCTTGTATTGTAACCTAGGCGTTGACCAGCGTGTATATAATGAGACTACCGTCGGTCAGAGTTGCGAGGATCTTAGTCGATGGTCATCGAAAATCATCATAGAAGCATTAAGATATACACTCTCGGCCGGTCAATCTCATTCCATCTGGTATTATTATGCTGCTGCTATGACCCTCTTCAGTATCCATTGTTGTTCCCATATGGTCAATTAGGCTGGCACCAAGGTATCCCAAAGCAAAGGTTGACCAACAGAGGTAAAAAAAGAGGTAGGACTGAGTTCAACGACACAGCACTAGATCCTACATATGTGTCTGATGCTCAGTCTTTGCTTGAACATGAAGAACATGCAATGAATGCATGTGTCGAAGACCACAATTACGTGTCCCATGCGAGTAGTACTCATTCTGATTCCAAATTAGGGAATCGACCGGTCGTATTTGCTTCACTTTAGTAGGCTTTTCCAACGGTATCTTTGTAGACATGTTTGTCAAGTTGGAAACCCAAAGGCTAGACTACTTGGTCTCAACAAGACAATATTAGGCATGAATTCTGCAGGTGTTGCCGGCGCTTTTCCACCGGCGAAGCGGCTGTCTTTAAAGTAGGCCGGTAGCGTTGTCTTTGCTGCTACTTTCATCGGTGGTCCACGCCACATGAGGAAAAAATATTTGGATGCTATGGCTTTGGTCAAAAAATTTGGCAAGCCCGACATTTTCCTCGACTATGACATGCAATCTAATTGGCACTGAGATCAAAGAACACACGAAATATGGTGAGTTTGTCTCGGGATAGAACTGATATCGCTTGTAGAGTATTTAGGGCTAAGCTAGAAGAATTGAAAAATGAGTTGTTCAAGAAAAACATCTTTGGCAAGGTCGCGGCGTACACGTATGTTGTTGAATTCCAAAAAGGGATTGCCCATGCTCATTTTCTTCTTATCCAAGCCACGATTCAAGGTACATCATACTGAAGAATTCGACACATTTGTTTGTCTTTGAAATTCACGATAAAATGAAATATCCCCACTTGCATAAGTTAGTTGTCAAACACATGCTTCATGGACCTTGTGGTCTTGAGAATCCTACAAATGTGTGCATGAAAAAATGCCACATGCAAGGACTTTACCCAAAGTCTTTCTATGATGAAACCAACATAAGCGATGATGCATACCCAAACTACCGTAGGTGCAATAATGGGGTTAGAGAAAAAGTCGAGGGTGCTTGGTTAGACAACCGTTGGGTTGTTCCATACAACCCTTACACCTTTCGCTAAATTTGATTGCCATATGAGCGTCGAAATTTGTTGCACCATCAAAATGTCATCAAATATATATATAAATATATATGCAAAGCGTTGATCGCATTATGTTCAATGTGGCCCCCTGCGATCGGCTGACCACCCTCACGACCGTATAAACCAGGTCAATGAGATAGACCAATACTGAAGTGGAATGATGGATTTGGCGCTGAGTCTTTATGGCGCATATTTCGCTTCACACTGCGAAATGAAACCTCCCATTATCCGGCTACACCTCCATCTTGAAAACTACCAACTGTAACCTTCAAGCGGCGCGAACTTACTCCACTTGTTCTTGATAACCCAACAAATAAGCGAACAACGCTTATCGAATTTTTTCATGAATAGGGTGACTCAAGCGCAAAAGCAAAGAATTGTCTCTATTCGAGATTTCAGTTACTTTGTCGGTTGCCGGACAAAAAGAAGTGGAAAGCTTCGCGCTCGAGGCAACTCGGTTGGTAGAATTGTCACAGTTCGACCAATTGAGGAGAGCGCTACTTTCTCCGCTTTGCCGAGCAAAGTACGGTGCCCAACATCATACACCCATCTTCATGATCATCAATGGGCGTATCGTCCCCACATACCCATGAGGTGCCTTAGAAACCACGGCTGTTAGAAGCGAGAATATGCCCAGAGAGCAGTGTATGGTGAAATTTTGCACTCTACAATATGCCGCGGGCTTTGAGAAAACTTTTATGGATTTTCTTGGTGCATTGTTGCCCCAGTAACCCTACAGCTCTGTGGGATAAGTTTGAATCCGACATGTCTGTAGATTTCACCTTTCACACAAACACCTCAACTCACTCAATAAGGAGAAAAGTGCTTGAGCATATTAACTCCTACTTAGTTGGCATGGGTAAAAGCCTTGGCCATTATAATATATGCCAAGATTCATTTCCAGAAATTGCGCTTCACTCCAGTGATAACTCAAAAGATCTTACATTAGAACAAGCCATTGTCGTTTCACCTTCAGATCTAGCATCCCACCTCTTGCTTAATGTTGAACAAAAAAACTCTTTCGACCGTATACTTGCATCTGTCTACCAGAATAAGCCGGAGTCTTTCTTTGTTGATGGACCAGGCGGTACTGGGAAAACATTTCTTTACCGTGCTCTTCTAGCACACGTCAGATCTAAAGGCCACATAGCACTAGCTACTGCCACATCAGGCATAGCTGCTGCACTCTTACCCGGAGGACGGACAGCTCATTCTCGATTCAAAATACCCATTGACCTTGAGGACGCGCGCCATGCGAGGATTAGTAAGCAGTCCTCTTTGGCTTCACTCATTAAAGAATCGGCCCGATCCTGCGGGATGAAGCTCCAATGGCGAAAGCGAAGCTGCTTTGTTGAAGCTTTGGATAGTTTGCTAAAAGACTAATGGAATCTGACCTAATGTTTGGTGGGAAAGTCGTCGTCTTAGGAGGCGATTTTCGCCAAACATTACCAGTTGTTGCTAAAGGCAGCAAGGCTGAGACTATCAATGCATCATTGATTAGGTCTCCACTATGGCCACGCCCAATGCGACTCCATCTTTGCACAAACATCGTGCACTCTTAGACCCGCAATTTCTTGAATTCCTCTATCTCATTGGAGATGGCACCAAACAAACCAAGGACATTGAAATTACTACACTGCCTCCTCACATTTGCTACACACAGTCTTGTCCCACCACTGATTTGGAAGATTTTATTTCTCTCGTTTACCCCAATCTTCAAGAAACAGCCAGTGGTAGTGGCCCGTTTCTGAACCGAGCAATCTTGACAACCAAAAATACATTTGTCGACGAAATCAATCATATCATCATAGACAAATTTCCAGGGCCACCCGTCGAGTACATAGGATTTGACGAAACCATTGACCCATCTGACCAAGGCCTGTATGAGGACATGATAAATAGTCTGTCCCCAAACGGTTTGCCCCCCCACAAACTTGTTCTGAAACAAAACGCACCAATTATCTTGCTAAGAAACATAGACCCAAGTGAAGGCCTTTGCAACGGCACACGTTTGCTTTGCAGAAGCTTCTCTAAAAATGTCCTTCGTGCAGAAATTGTAACTGGTGATTTCGCGGGTAGGCAAGTCTTCATACCCAGAATACCGTTACAACCAATGAAGGGAGAATTTTGCCCCGTGCCTTACAAAGAACACGTTTCCGTCCGGTTGTGTTTTGCAATGACAATCAACAAATCCCAGGACGGACCACAGATTTCGTGGCGTGTACCTTAAGGAACATGTCTTTTCTCATGGCCAATTATACGTTGCTTTGTCTCGTGCCCGTGCCTCTTCCCATGTAAAAGTTTTGATCTCAGAATAACGCGCTTACGATTGTATCAACAAAGCGAGAAACACATAGCGTTGTCTACAAGGAGGTCTTGCCCGTTCATCGACCTTGCTCCTTACCCACTACTCCATTTTTGTGAATACACATACCTGCACACTCAAAGACAGACACTTCTATACAGTTGAACCTGCCTTTAAAATTTGAACAAAACTGTCTTGCCTAATTCAAGGTTCAATACAGCCACTGCTACTAAAAAAGAAATGGTTATTCTGCTTCTACTTCCCACACCAAACAATCACAGTTAGCGCGCTTTTCATATGTGCTCGGCCACCACAGCTACAACATGATACTAAATGTTTAATCTCTTTCTTTCCACTGTTCCTTCAAGCTGAAAGTAGCATGTTATAATTTAAACAAACAGTTTGGCGAGAAATTACCACCAAAAATAAGAAAGCACACTTTCACTCACAAGTTGTCATGTTCTCAAATGGAACATATTTGTCTGTCCATTTTCTGCATATTCTTGCCTGTACATTTACTACACAAATATGTACCCCACACATTTCTAACACAACCAATGACACCTTTGTTTCCTTTTCCACTTAAGGCCATGCAAAGATCCACTTGTCCATGCCAACCAGGTTACCTCCTCATACAGGGAAATGGTGTGTCTGGTTCAAGTTATTGAGCGCCCGCAAACCAAAAAGAAACCAAATGGCCCGCTTTACAGGAACCATGTTGTAACCGACACACAGGTAGCTTTCTTCTTTCTTCGAAACTATCTTCTTTCACTGTGTTCACACGGACTACTACTGTACCGCTGTTTACTGTAGGGTACCAAAGTGCCGATTATGGTGTACGATAAGCAAGTGGACTTCTTCGCCCACACACTCCACCCATACAAGCGTTACTACGTCTCCAACACAATAGTCAAAGAAACTCCACCAAACTACAGGTCCCTTCAATACCCATACACCTGGACTTTGCACCGCAAGAACCTTGTGGAGCCATATCCTGAGGCAATTCCACCTCCGCTTCCTTGCACTTTCCCCTATGACAGCTTCAGCGACTTGTACCGACATGCTGATCAAGACCGTTCAGTCTGTAAGCATATACTTCCATTTAGCACACACAACATACATTTTTCGCGACAACTTTGTTTTACGTTTGAAACATTTATGCATTTGTACTAAGCGGTATCAAAGCATTGCTTGTCCGGACTTTACCACTCCAAGAAAGCGAAGGCTCATCTTCTTAACGAGAGGCTGTGTTGTCGTTAATGAAGAATGCGTTTACACGTTCTCCTTCTTTTCTCTGACAACAAGTTCATTAACTAACTTACGTGTAAACACTACAATTCCTTTTTCCGATTTGACTTTGTTTGGCCAGGAAAATCCCTATGATCTTACGCGTTTGGGATGATGTGCAATTTGACACTGATGTGAACGTGTATGCACGCTACAAAGTGCCAGCATTGATTATCGCGTACGGGCTGAAAGTCATAACACACCACGGTATACAACAATTTAAAGTTCACAATTGTACATGTCATTGTCTTTCCCCAGCTTCAATTTTTTACTACCATTGTTATTAGTTTGTCTTTTTGTCTAAGATTTACATCGTATAAAACTGACACTCCTAAAACTGGCAAACCATAATTAAACCTATTTAGCCTAAAAATGCAAAGCACATGGCTGCTTAACTAAATATATTACGATGCAGGTCTCTCGCTCCGCACAAAGACAAGTGCCTACATCATGGAAAACCCACCATTGAGTGATGATTTGTGTCTAAAAGGTGGTAACCCACAGTCATACATGAATTTCCCTTTTGTCAAATATTCATCTTTAACACATATTACATCCATTCACCAGGTACACTTTACATTCGACGGAGATAACCACACTTGTTGAGAACCGAGCATACCGAAACCCAGCTTATCTGTTTCACCCACCACGCACTGCTGAAATACACCCATTAAGCTTTGCAGTCTCGGCCATTGAAAATGTCTTTGCACTCGCAACTTTTTCCCCATTTTCTTATGTTCTCGCCTCCAATTCTACTAACCCCACCCCACAAAGCAAGTGAAAACAATGGATTTGAAGGAACATTGACTTACTTGCACGAAAAGAACGTCTTTGGTTCAAGCGTGTGAAAAATGTCGGACAGAATTAGATGTGGACTCCGACTGGAAAATTATGTGTTCTTATTGTAAAGAATATACTAATGTCACTGTCTGGTAACAAAATACTTTTCTGTTCTTTCACCTTTTCTTTAAATTATTACCACCGCCACTAATCCTAATTTCACTTACACCATTTTTAGTAATATATGTATCCACACACTTGCAAATATGACATATCATCTTTCTTAAACCATGGACCTACAATCGTTGAGGCAACCATCGAGTCACCTGAGGTGAGAGAAATTTCGCCTTCACGACCAATGAGCTAAAAGGATTTAGCTGCAGAGGAGTATACCCCAAAGATTAATTCAATACCCATTTACACATTCTCCATTTATTTGCAGCATTGCTAATGTAATTAATCTGCAACATTCAGAACAAGCCACTAACAAAACAGGTTGAGGCGGCTCTCGAAAAGAAACATGTGATCTGCTTCCTAAGATCTATGGCCGAGACAACCGAGGCATCGGACTACGTTGTTACCCCTTGGTCAAAATTTATACTGAAGCTGAGGTGCATGAATATGAACGCATACAACAGCAATTTGCACTTCTTGCGAGGCTCGCGAAAACTCGCACTCACCGAACATATTGGCTCATCATAAATACACTTGCGAGTATGCACGATAAGCGACTTCTTACACCAACCATAAGAGTAGTACTTGAACAAATCGGTGGGTCGCTGCACTGGATCCCCATGGTTTGCATGCACGAAGTTGGTGCCAGCGCGTACACTCACCTTTGATGAGCCTGAAACTGTCCAACCAGTAGACCCACCAACACAGCAAAATCCACATACTATGCCTCCTCCATCAACAAGTGCCTCTACTGAACAACAATCTACCAATCCAGCAGAAGCCACACCACCAAAGAAAGCTAAGGGCAAAGAGAACAAGTCCTAAAACCTGCCATTCTCAGCATTCAATGGGAAAAGACTTTGGCTATGTATATAAATAACCACCTACTCCTCTATGTAACTACCAGCAGCATATTAGATTATTAAGAATCAATCTCCAATGACTCTTAATGATCAGTAATATGTTGTTTCTTTCAGTTTGAACCTAAGTACTTAAACTTCCCGGGTCAGTCTTTTGCAAATACCAATGCTAACTGTGTTCCATCAGTTAGCATTTGTACTACGATATCTATGTCCTTATGAGACCCGTTTTGTAATCCAATAACAACCTTATCATTGTATAATATCCATGTATGTTATATCTTACTACCTTTCTTGTGCACCAAAATATTGATATACTGTTTTAACTAACAGCTGCTATTTACATGCTACCACAAAGGATTATTTCCCATACTACAAACACAATATAACAATAATACTGGAATGGGCATTGACCGCGCATTGCGTGGTCTTCTCCACTAGTCTTATTAATAAGAGAAAGAAAGATATATATATACACACACTTTCTGCCTAAAATTTAGTCAGAAAACTTTTAAAATTATGTTTAAAATTTGGTTATAATCACCGAGTGTGAAAACATATAAATTTGATGGGCAAAAATGTTATGTTTTAATTGTCAGATGATATTGTGGTGGGTACAGGGAAAATGAACATATCTAGTACTCATTAATTCCGGCTTAAGTCATGGAAAGGGATATACTTCTTTTTCTTTTTCTTTTTTTTATTTTATGGAGAAAGGAATCTATTTAAGCATAAGTAAAACATAAATAGCTTACCTTATTATAATTATAAACATGATATCATTAATGATGATAATATATAATTTCGTTAATGTATTTGGTGTGTAGCACATTGTGTTCCTAATTTAGGGGAAATTAGGAAAAACACATATGTTTGGAATATAATTAGGATTTAATCCGAACTTCTTTTTTTTAATTGTAACAAGGTCAAAAAGATTTCATTTGTCCTAATTTACCTTTATGTTTCAACACGCTGGATTGAAATAACTAGGTACACGAACTAAATAGGCCAATGCACCACCAGCAACGGAGCCTTGTGAGAATGCCATTTCTAAGATCTCTTGTCTTGGGTTTTTTAAATTAAGCTGAGCATCTCTTTTTAGTGAATGAAGATTTGAATTCTTTGATAGAAAAAAGAAAAAGACCGTGAATAGACAAAAATGTATGAGGCTTCATTCCCCGTATTGAATGACAACTTTTTCCTTCTTCTTCCTCGTTCAAAATTTTGATTATCATTATGGAGGATGTACGACTTGAGAAATATTTTGTAAAAAATTTACACTCATTTTTTATACCCTAGTGGTGTTGTGGCAATGTGCATTTGAGGACGCACAACTTGAGGAATATTTTGTAAAAATTTTGACTCTTTTTTTAGGGGCAATCAGGGAGAGGACAAAAATATTTGATCAATCAGGGAGAGGACAAAAATATTTGATCGCTTTCTTTCAAAAAAAAAAAAAAAAACACTCTCTCTCTCATCGATTTTTTTTAAACACTTATATCTCTCAATTTAAAACTCCGAATTTGAACATTCTTTCATCAATTTTTATTTTTATTTTTTCATGCTCTTTATTTTGAAACCACATTCACCATATTCCGACGTAATTTTCGAAAATCCGTTATCAAAATTCACTATTATTTGAAATTCACTGTCGAGATTCACCGAGTGAATTCCGACACTGAATCTCACAAAAAACGATATAATGATATCGAACCAAGTCTCGAAACGAAGAGCATGAAAAAGAATTCACTAAAATTTTCATCGCGTTTGGAAATCTAGATCAAAAGATATGAGTATTTAAAAATGGATGAGGAAAGAGGAAAAAAAAAAAAAGTTGAAGCAAGCATTGAGCGTACAACAGCACCATTTATTCAAAAAAACAAATTTGTCCTTTAGGCTATAAAAATTATAGAAATTTTCATTCTCCTATAAAAATTATTTGGTGTCCTGTTACTTAAAAATATTCTAAAATGTGTCATTTTACCAAATTTTCTACTTTTTCTAGTTGTGTAGTGGCAAGGTGAATTGAGGGTTTGCAACGAAGATAACATTTTATTAAAAAGGTTTAACCACTAACTCGGGCCCCCATTTCGTCCGATCCCATTGAATGAGTGGAGATGTTAATCGAAGCGCAGTATTTCAGAGTCGGTCGCTTTTTTACCAAGAAACTGAAAGAATGCGTCCCTTTACGGGATTCAAACTTCCACACTCCTGCTCCTGCCGGTCACTACAACATTTCTAAGCCCTTACCACGAGGTCATATCCAGGGGATGAAGATAACATTTTATTAATATGATACAATGATGACCCCGGTCTAAATTGATTATCATGTAAACTCATCATGATCAATGATGGAAATAACCGTTCCGTGTCACTGGTTATAACATAATTATTGTATCTGTATCATTACTCATAACATTTTCTCACTTTAATAGCATTTTCTCACTTTAATAGCTTTTTAAAACAAGGTATCTAAGAGAATGACAAAATAATAATCTAAATTAGACAATATATCCTTTCGAAAGTTTTGTATAAAAGAAACAAATACAATTTCTCTATAATCATTTTTTATAGAGAATATAATATATAGGTTTTTGCCAAAAATTACACATTCATTAATAAATCAGGCTAGCAGTACACATATAATTAATAAGGACAATATTAATTTGGAGTTCCGATAATAACCCTATTTTATAACTATGCTTCAAATTTTTTTTTCCATAAATGGCGATTACAACCAAAACGTAAAAAAAGGGAAGCAAGGTTGCGTTTGTTTTAGTTTGGAGTTTTTTGATGGGGTAAAATAAAGTAGAATAAAGATTGGTATAGATTATGAAATGATTGGTGAAATAAAGTAGAATAATGAATAAAATAATGGTAAAAAATGTAATAAAGTTGATAAAGTGAAATGATGAGAGATGATTTAATATTTTTTTATTTGTAGTTGAAGATTTGATTGGTGGGAGAATTATAAGAAATGATGGGTGATGTGATGGAAAAAAAACTCTCAAAAAACTCCGGCCAAAACAAACGGAACCTAAATGCTGGCAATTAAATGATGAGTAATTATAGGAAATTGAATCTTCCCAAATCTTTAATCCAATTTTCGAAAAAAGCAAATTCCAACATATAGTAAAAATTACGAGTGAAGTAACAGTAACACGTGAAGTAACAATTCAATAAGAATGATCATTTTCAACAAACAGTATTGTAACTAATTTTATGTTTTTCTAGTGTTACTGCATGTTTGTAACTACATTTTTTATTCTAACTATATTTTATTCATTGTTATTATTTCTTTATATGTTATTACATTTTTTTGGCTATGAGTACACTTTTTAAGTGTAATTAATTTTTTTTTGATGTGACTACACTTTTTTATCATTATTTTTTCTCATATTTAAGAATGTGGATTTAATTAATCAAAGATATTTATGACTGCAGTAAATCAAAATAATGATTTCCACATTTATAGTCGCAGTTACACCAATTTGCACACACAAAAAAAACAATCATTTGGTATTTCGGTCCATCTATTTTCATTTTATCCATTTTAATAATCCAAAATGAGAAATGTATTTGGATCCCTATTTTTGACATTTCATGTCCTTTTAGCCCCCCTATAATATACTATTCTTGAACACTTATTTGTTTCGAACTATAACTCTAAATTATTACTTCAAAAAAAGAGCCTTTAAATTATAAATTGTTATTATATTTTTGTGCTATTGATATTAAGAGCAATATTGAAATATATAATGTTAATTATTATATATAATGTTAATTATCTAAGATTTTGAGAGAAATGGTAATTCAACATGATATCATAGCTAGAGGCGAGGGTTCATATGCCTTAACATTGGTGATCGAACCCTCGCCCGATCGATCCGTTTCCGCTTTATATTCAACATGATATCATAGCTAGAGGCGCTATGTGTGTGTGTGTGTGTGTGTGTGTGTGTGTGTGCAGATCATGAAAGACCAAACACATTGAGATCGTTTTTATCTCAATGATTTATTTTCTTATTTTGCTGTTGCTTCAAATTGCAAGATATTTAGCTGTATTTTGGACCTATATTTTTTTGGTCTATTGTTCAAACTTTGGCAGCCATTGTTGCAAATTCGACTAATTCGAATGTATCTACTTCTGCTAATGCTACTGTTCCTAGCATTTCAAGTTCTGAAAATTCTGGAAATCTGCGTATTGAGCCTGGGATTGTTCCTCTGGCAACTGGGGTTGAGAGGAATCTCAAGGCAGGTATTGAAACTGCCATGGTAGATATTGAAGCTACCATTGTCAACTCTTTTGATAACCATTGAACTAAAACTAATAGTTCTGTTGAGAACACAAATAATGGTAAGTCTGTTATGGTTGATAATATTGGTGATCCCACAGTTTAAGGGTTGGGTTAAGGATGCATCTATGATGTTATAAAGAAGATTGATTGTGTTGTTCACTTGGTTCATATCATTAAGCTTTCTAATACACTAGTTTTGGGGGTGTTATTGTGTTACTGTGTTACTGTAAATATGACTATGTGTTGTGAGATTTTCAGCCATATATATGCCAAGAATAAGGCTGAAAATCAGATTTTGGAACAGAAAACTTCAAATACTTTTATTGACTTCATGTTGTTGCCTTCTTCTACTTTGTTCAAATATACAGAAAGATGCAATGATTTTTTTTTTCAAAAAAGAATCGGTTGTAGTGTGCTTCAAACCCCTTCCCTGACATTGGGAAGCATACTAATGATGATATTTCAGTCATTAATGGATAAGAAATGCAATGTATATTTGTTTTCTGTAGTTATTAGTATTGAAAAGTGTTTTGAGAAGTTGAAGAAGAAAACAGAATTGGTTGTGTTACTGTGATGATAAGGTGTTACTATGTTATTGTGTTACTGTTAATATCGTTATGTATTGTTCGTAAAAGGTGTTATTGCAGGCATATGGTGTCTTTATTTGGTTTAATATTTCCTTGCATTCCACTATTTGTTGTGTTGTGGTTTTGGCCTAGGTGATTGAAAGTTGTTGATTCAATTGGTGAGGCAATGTTGGTGTTTTTTTGCCTTTAGAAAAATGGGGAAGCCTAGATTCTCTACTGATGAGGCCGAGCTGTTGCTATTTAATGTATTTTCTGCTTCATACATTTTTCATGAAGTTTGATGTGGTGCGGGTTTAAAGGATAAAGGTCTATAGATGGTAGAACATACTGCCTTGGTCTTCAACAACTTGAAGAATGTTTTAGTTCCCCTGATAGGTTTTTTGATTATATCCAATAGTATTAAGCTTTTATTCTATTTATTCCAAGGAGTTGCATCTCCATAATGCTTTGATAGATTGTTTCGTCACGATATCCAGCATTTTTTGATAGATTGTTGTATTACGCAATGTTAATGGTGATATTTTGTTTGTTAATAAAACTTGTTACTGTGTTACTGTTACTGTTACTGTGTTAGTGTAAACGCTGCGATAAAATTCGGTTTTCAAATACTACGTTGAAAAGGTATCAAATGAGGTCTCAAAATGAAGATAAAAAAAATATGAACTTTGGTGAAACAATTTTGATGACCAGTGTTCTAAATCAAAAGTTACGGTCGTTTATAAGAAAAAAGCTCCGGTTAATGCAAATTTTTTTTGGCTTTCAAAATTTACATAAGAAGGTTATCGTATTTGGGCTCAAATTAAAGAGCAAAAAAAATATGAATTTTGGTGAAAAAATTTCGATGATCGGAGTTATAAATCAAAAGTTACGGGTGTTTGAAAAAAAAAACATAAAGAAAAAACAAACAAATAAAACACTACAGGTAAGCCAAGGGGAGCTTTGCCGATCTACCACTACTTTGCCGGGCCATTTGTGCGACTACCACTCTCTTGTCGAAATACCACTCCCATTTTCGCGTTTTAGGTGTTTTTTGAACCAAACTAAACCCTAATTGGGAAAGGAAACCAATAGGGAAGGGTGTCCCTTAAGATCGTGCACAAAGGTGAAAAAAAAACGGAGAAAATCGCGAATCAAAATTGGTATTTTTTGCCTTGGGTGGTATTCTCACAATTTGTTCCAGAAAGTGGTGGTAAACCAGAAAATATCCCGTAAGCCAAGCAGGCGCGTATCAAACACAGCGTGCCAAACCCAGTGCGACTTTATATAAGGTGTATTTTTGTCCGTCTGAAATATTTTTATCATTTTTGCAACTAAAAAAAACAGTGTGTCCTATTTATTCATTTTGTAATTTTTTTGTCATTTTCCCTCAATCCCCCTGAATATTAACAAAAAATAAAGAAAGCTGGATTACGTAAATCAAATTTTGAAAAACCGGAAATTTTATTATGGTTCTGGATCAATTATGACTTGGCCATCCCGCCAATTTTATCTCTTATCTTCTTCTTTTTTTATATATATAAAAACAGAGAAAATGAATGTTTAATGTGTTCAATTTGCTAAAAAGAGAAAAATGTATATCAAAAATATTGAAATAAATGAAATGAAGAAAAATGATTTAGGAAAGAGACAATATATAAGAAGAGAAATGTATATTAAAAAGAGATACTTGTGAAAAAGAATTAAGAGTTATTTGAAAGAAAAATAAAGAACAAGAATATGCAAAAGAGAAAAAGGAAAAAAAAAATTTATTGCTCTAAGCTGGAATCAAAACCTGCAAACCAAGGAAGCATGACTATATACTCTACCAAGTACCAACTGCGCTGTGCATTAAGATTGAATTCTTACATACAATTTAATACTTAGTATCATATGCTTCTTAATAAACAGAGAGAATATAGGTATTTCAGAAAAATTAAGGGTTGCCTCATATTAGGTCCGCCCCTGATTATTATGATATATACATTATATATTTGTTTCACATGAGACAATCGTTATGCCCGTAGCAACACTCTCGATTATCAAAACTAACCGAAGGACTTTTCGAAAAAAATTAAGATACACACACAAGTATTGTAAAAAAATCAAAATATGTGAGTTACACACTTTACTTCCCATGGCAGGATGATAAAGTTTTTACTGAATGGCAAGTAAGACCTGCTAGCAAAAACGTGTACGTACCTGCACAGCAAGAAGCGAGCGGTGAAGCCCCTCGTAGTTTGGTACACCAACGTAAGGAATAAACTCCTCTTCGAAGGCGGAGCCCCGACTTTCTTCCATATCTCTTACTTCGGTATCTTCTGCAATTGCTATTTTCAACTCCACACCATTCATTTTATCGTCGTATTCCACTTTTAATATCCATTCTTCGTCCTTTCCGATCTTTCCGGCTAGTGGATAGAAATTATCCAGAACTACACGCAACCCATCCTTCAGTTTTGCTTCAACATCTTCAAATTTAGCGTTGGTTCTGTAAGTAAACATCCATTGAGTGTAGTTGATGCCAAGAAATAGAAGATCAAATGAGATGAGCGGACACTCTTTTCTTCCAATCGCACTCTGTGGTTTTACAAATGTTGTACGGAGTGTCTCCACCTTAGCTGAGGCTGCTGCACTCGCAGCAGCACGAACTGCTGAATACACAGCAGATCGGTGGACGGAGTCGTGCCTGCCGGCGCCTAAAGTGGAGAAGATTTTACTTGACCACATTATTCTTCCGGCTATAGAGAGGAGGAAATGATAGTTACAAATCTATCTCTAGAACATATATTGCTAAGTAATGATACGGGGTCAACTGGAATATTAACTTTTAAAACTGTATTTTTTTTTTTTTTTCCCCGAGTAGTAACAGCTAATTATTGACAATTTAATATTCCTGTCATGTGTTGACTCTAACACCATTATTATGATTGATTAATTCCATGCACGTGGCCAACTCAATCCTGTAATTAAGATCCAAACAAAGAAATTAAACAACTGTACGTACATCAAAAGCTATACTTAATTTCTACTTACTAACTTGTAAATGTGAAGCAACCCTCAGTTCTCTAATCCTATCAGCAGTTGTAGTAAAGATATGGGCAGGGAAGAGGGGTGGGGGGTGGGGGATGGGGCACATCTTATGTACGGGAAGTTATTGTGTGGTGAGGGAATTTAAGGGTGAAGTGACGGGTGAAACGATCAATCTGCTCACACAGTTTAAATATATGATAAAATCAGATGTATGGTGTGAGAAATTACTTGCGTGGTGTCTCCGCACCGCCGTGTGAGACACCACACAATAACTTCCCCTTATGTACAGCAATACATGCATGACTCAAGTTCTAGTTAACTAGGTTGCACAGACACGTATACGGGACACGTACGGAGATACGAAAGTTTTGAAAAAAATAGGACACAGGTGTGGGGTCAAAGTGTAAATATTAAAAATATAGGTACTAAAATGTGTGTGCGTATGTTTTGAGTCCCAGTGGGGACAAAATTGTGTGTGCGTATGTTTTTTCATTTCCGTAAAAAATAAATACAAGTATTGATACATTTAAAGGATCCTCCATTTTTCTCTATAAAAAAATTTTAAACCTCTTAATTCAATGTATATCCTCCATTTTTTATAATAAAAAAACAAGAAATATGATGTATTTATTGGGGATGAGATCATATGTCTAAGTTGTGTGTTTAATTTCGATGTTTAAGTAAAAACTACGTCGTTTTATGTGTATTTGATTTTTATGTTTTATTTTTTCTTATTTCTTCAAAAATCTAAGTATAAATAAAACGACGTAGTTTTTACTTAGATACCGAAATTATTAACACAACTTAAATTAATCACCTAATCGAAGATCTTGTCAAAATTGGATGTCATAACCAATATATATCACTTTATAGATTGTTTATTTTTAGTTAATTTGACGATCAATTTATTTGATTCAGTGTTTGTGGGTTAGAGAGACTTCAACAAAGTTGTTTTATTATCTAGGATGGGCTGCTGGGTGGGTTAGATGGTGGGTTGGGTTATGAGATAGTGTAGTAAGATGAGCTAAAAATATATAGGGTATTGGGTATAGTAGAAATGTGTGGGTGGGCTTAGCCCCTGAGCCCATACAACACCTCCATCCCTTTTTAGACCAATTAGCGATTACGACGGTCTAAACAATTGACCGAATCATTTATAACTCATTTAGTGCCGTCATACCCACAACCATATCACCACTTTGTTTTGTTGGAGTTGTTGGAACCTGAATCCGACCCGAATCCCGATTCGAATGAATCGAGTCGAGTCAGAACCCACGCAGATTCGTCTAGATCTTGATTAGATCATGATCTACTGCGGAAGCTTTAATTTGTGATCTAATTAACTAACGAACGATTAATTAATAACTTAAAGATAAAGTTACGAGATTACCCAACCGAATCAAGATGCCGTGATCTTCCGAGTTGTATCTCAATGCAATGACTGGTGAACATAGATCTTGTATTCGAACCTCATTGAATATGCCTTCAAAAGAACCCTAGTTTTTCTTTTTCCAAATTGTTAAGACAAAGAGAGACAAATTTTCTATTCTTTGTCTCTCTAAATTGGCGTGTAAATTGTAGTTGTGTTGTGTCGGGAAAAATAATATTAATGTGATGCCATTTTAAGCCAACTGAAATAATAGAATATGTTTTTTCTATATTACATATTATTTACCGAATACATAATATTTCACATATTCATTAATTAGATCAACTAACGTGGTTTCAAAATACGAGAATTCACTCACGTGTTAGGAGCCAAACCGGGGACCATAGATCTATAGCAGTAGCTCCAATAAATTGAATAAAAATTTTATCGAACAAAATATTCTACTCAACTTATTAATTCCGGAATTTCGCCACCATAAATCCGAAACTAAACTCTATTCATTATAGATATTTCTTATTTTCAATATGTCAAGTCAATAAGTGTCCTTCCACGGACTATCCATAATAAAGCGGGAATGTTTCCCTAAAACTTATTCAGTACACCTTATCATTATATACCAGTAACTCACTAGTGATCAGTTTATAACCGATACGAACTTCCGGGATCGATCAATTTCTAGGATTAACAAATGAGTGAATTGTCTTTCTACTTCCCGTAGGAAGGATTGTATTCCATATCTGTGAAACACACACTCAGCTACTCATTTCCGAATAGTGCCAACGTGAAAGTGATTCGGATGGCGCCATTTGGCAATCCTTAACGAACACATCAAACACTATCTTCAAACAAGTAGGAGTTTGCAATCACTTCAGGATTAAGGTTAATCCATGCATGACCATATTGTGATTTAACAAGATTCTCAATCACGGATTTATATGGGAACATCAGATTAAATCGCGGTTCAGTTCAATATGATAACGCCATATATAAATTCCCCACATAGATAACCAATATCAACGGTCTGGATAGGACGGTCACACCATAATGTTTTATGGGCGTAATATTGGTGGTTTAATCAATAGACTATGTACTTTGATTAAATTCACCACGGACTAACAATTAATTTAAGCATATCACCATAAAATTAGTCATCGCGTGTGACACACACTAAGTTATATGACGACATATGATACAAATTTGGGTTTTTAGCAGTGTAATAAGATGAAAAATAAACCAGTCATTTATTAATTAAAAACAATTTTAAGTCTCCCGGACACTACATCTAACACGTTTCTCCGATCACCGTTCCCAGGTCTTCCTTCCTTCATGCAACCCTCGTCAACCAATTAAAATATTTTTACTTCAGAATTAAAATAAGAATATCCTTTCTTTTCACAAAAGCGTTAAGTTTTTTTCTACACGAGGTTTTGTCGAGTCATTTTAACCCCAATTCAAAATTGATTAGGCATTTCGTGATCCAAAATCCTTCAATTTGGGAAAATGGCAAGGAGAACACAGTGGCGGTGGTGGTGCTGAAAAGCACCAAGGAAATTGTAGCAGAAGTCAAGTGTTTGTGAGATTAAGGACCATGTCGAAATAGGAAATAGAAGGTGGATCAAAGTGCCGTGTGAAGATTGAGAAGAACAGAGATGTTTATCTTAAGGAATTCGCTAATGAGAATGATTAGTTAAGGTTGAAGAGGGTTAAAGGCCGCCATTTTAGCTTTTGTGGAAAAATTAGGGATTTTCTGGAGTAAGAAGGGTTTGGACTGTGGAATTTTTAAGGTTGACTTATTAAAATGAATATTTAATGTAAAAAATAATGATGATGTGGAAAGGGGTTTATCTAATGTTTTACAATATGCTTACATGAATTTTTTTGGATGACGTGGTATAAGGGCAAGTCTAATGGTAGGAATCAAACCCATTTTTTGATACCTATAGAAGAGTATTAGTATCTCTAATGGTGAAAATATAAGATATTAAAATTTGATTTGGTACTAGTGGAGGTATTAAATTTGAGACCATGCATAGTACTACCTCAATCTCTCCACGCGCGAGAGTCATTCTTTACCATAGCTAAAAAATACACTTCATTTACCTTTTTAGCTTTGTCAGTAGTTGTCCCTAGATTGTCCGGCTCCAGTTTGTGGCTGAAATTGCCTTGCCTCTTCTTTTTTTTTTTTTTTTTTTTCCTTTCTTTTCTTCTTCTTGCGGCTCATTTTTGTTTTAAATTGAAATGTTTTTTTTATTTATAGTTTGAGGTTATTATATTTATCATAATTTATTCTAGTTGTGTGATGAAATAAATGTCGTTTGTATTTTATTATGGTTCTACTTATGTAGTGTATTTGTGTGATGAAATAAATGTCGTTTGTATTTTGTTATGGTTCTAGTTATTAATTGGTTACCGATACGATTGTAATTGGAAAAACGATATGAAAAAAATAAAATAAAACACGCAACTATAAATTGGAAAAACAAAGACACTTCAACTAATACTATACGTTACACTAATTGAAAAGAAAAAACACACAACTACTGAAATAAAACACTCAACTACTAAAATAAAACACAAACATGACAATAAATTATCTGAAAAACACAAAGACACTACAACAACGAAATTCACCAATTATTGAAACTGCTATTCCTCTTTACTTATAATCCTGTATCTTCTTCTTGTATATAATTTTTCAAAATTATTGTTAGGTTATTTAAAAAAAAATTATGGTTAAGTAAAAAAAATTTGTTAATTAATACGACATTATTTTTATTTTTTTGAGTTAAGACAATATTTTTTAATTATTGAAACATTCATAAAATTAATCAAAATGGATAAAAAAAAATCATACTACTAAGTTTTGATATTTTGGGTTGGAGATGTTGTTTGTAGGTATCAAACTCAAATTTTGATACTTTGGGTTGGAGATGAAAATTTGATACCTATCTTTACACTGTTCATAGGTATCAAATTTTAAAATTTGATACCTATGGATTGGAGTTGCCCTAAAGATTGGCCGGAAAAGTTATACAGTCAGTATTTTCTGACGTGTAGGATCATTTTTGTAAAAACAAGACTACTTACAGGACCAAAGTTGTTGCAGGAGAAAAACCATGACCAAAATTGCAAAACGTCTCCGGTTAGAGTATCAAATTTGCAATTTAGCCGCTGGGAAAGTGTAGGTTCTTAGATGATTGTGGAAAATGTATAAAATCTGGGTATTTAATTGTAATAAATGAAACTTTTAAAAGGGAATTGGGAAGAAGGATAAAAATATTTTATCAATTAATGAATATGATAAATTTTCAAAACTTTAGTAATAAAGGACAAATTTATTTTTTTTTTAAAAAGACAAGGCCAACGCCTTTTTATCAAAAAAAAAAAAAAAACACACACACTTTTTCTTTCATCTATAACTTTTATACATTTATATCTCTCAATCTAAAACTCGAAACATGAATATTCTCTTCAATTTTTTTTATTTTATGTTTTTATGCTCTTTATTTTAAGACCACATCCATCATATTCCGACATAATTTTCGAAAATCCACTATCGAAATTCACTATTATTCGAAATTCGTTGGCGAAATTCACCAATTGAATTTCGACAGTGAATCTCACGAAAAACGATGTAATGATATCAAATCAAGTCTCAAAATGAAGAGCATGAAAAAATAAAAAATTCAGTGAAATTTTCATGGGTTTATTGTTAAAAAGGACAATTTGAACATACAAGTACGCAAAGAGGACAGTGGAATTTTTTTCTGGGTAAAAAAGATATGTCCTTATTCCACTGTGATAGTGAAACATTAGATTTGAGGTCAGTTCTACTGCAACAAACAGTGGATTTGGGGTTATGAACAGTGGATTTGTCCTTATCACCCAATTTATATTTTCACTGTCCTGATTCTCATTTTCCCCCTATTTTTTGTCCTTTTAAACCACCCCTCAATGGAGGAGTGGGAGTAAAGAACAAAAAAGAAGGAGAAAACATGGATCTGGGCAGTGGAAAATAAAATTGGGAGATAAGGACAAATCATCTATTTGTTACACCAAATCCACTGCTCACTACAAGAGTTTTACAGTAGAATGGACTCCAAATCAACTATTCTACTATTCCACCATTTCGGTGGTTTTTTTTATTATAAAAATGACCTCGAAAAAACATCGAAAAATATCAAATGAGATTTCAGAATGTAGAGGATGAAAAAAAAAATTGGTTAAAGAATTACGATTTTTGGACGTTTAGATCAAAATATATATTTATTTATAGAATTAAATAAGAGAGATAATGCAATATTCAGTGAAATTAAAATTGACATTTTTGTCATAGAAAATGTTCCACTAAACTAAATGCTTATTTCCATATCTATTTTGTCCTTTTTAACATTTATCCCTAAAAAATATTAATTGAGTGTCGTGTTATTTAAAAATATTTAAAAATGTATTTTTTTTCTAATTTTCTAAACTTTTAATTAATTGTGATGTGGAAAAGTAATTTGATAGTGCTATGTATTAAAAAAAAAAATATGATGCAATAATCATTTTATAATGCCGATAAAAACCGTCTTTACATAGTCATAAATATGAATTGGACTGCAGTTGAGGCCCCTTACATATTGAAAATTTCAAAAGGGCTCTAGCCTCTAGGCCACTGCCTGTTGAGCCTGTGCCTAGAGACGACATTGTTTCCAAATACCCAAGTGAATACTAATACTAAAATGAAAAAAGCCAAAGATATTTTAGTCATGTTACACTCTGTTTCGGACATCTTAATCATATTTTAATTTGTGTGATTCCCGGAGAACAAAGAAAACGGAGGGAGAATTATCGATAAATGACGACATCATTCACGATAGGAATGTAAATATCGAATACAACCTTACTTCCAAGCAAAATGTTTTAATTTAACACATCATTAATTTCAGCATAAGTCAAATCCAGATTTCGAAATCCTATAGAATTATAGAGCTTTAGCAGATTCATCCAAATATGGTGCTCAAACTTCTCCCCTCCATCTCTGCAAAACAAAACTACGTACATGGAATTACAAAACTTTTCCAACTAAAAGAAATACTAATAATTAAGTTTTTATACCTTCACAAGATTGTTCATCCAATCCTTGCCATGAGAGCATTATTGATATTTTGTAGAGCAGTTTTAACAATACTTTTCATAATATCAATTGAATCATCAGAAATAGTAACACAATGGAAAGGGCTGATCAAGATTTGGAAAGAGGCATTGAGAAGGGTTCCAACAAA
Source organism: Gentiana macrophylla (assembly GCA_026214975.1). Classification (NCBI taxonomy): domain Eukaryota; kingdom Viridiplantae; phylum Streptophyta; class Magnoliopsida; order Gentianales; family Gentianaceae; genus Gentiana; species Gentiana macrophylla. The sequence continues at coordinate 112,612,167 of CM047809.1, read as the reverse complement.
AGGAGTTGCTTCTGGATATGGCGTTGAAAGCTCGGTGGGTATAATTGTAAATCCACTTGGTAGGATTCCTATCTTCTCAAGGTTTGTATCATCTGATAACAATCTCATCATTGAATCCACATTCAAAGGTGCAAAAATTAAGGAAGATGATGTAAGTTCAGTGCTAGTCTCTTGCAATATCAGCATGTTTTTTTGTTCTTCATTCCCATGAACCTATATAACATGAATCATTAAAATAAGAAAATTTATATATATTTGCATATTTGATGTGATTATCATATAATACTGAGTGATATGGAATGGATATATTATTGCCCTTGATTATAATATATGGTATGATACTAACCCGTAGCACAGAAACGCCATTCCCCTCCTGGCCAGTAGCAATGCGACATGTTTCTTGAACAATATCGGCACCATTACAGAGAATATCCCACTGCATATATAGAGCGTAACATATATACATATAGATGTTGTAAGTATAGATATATATATAGTCATAAGCATTAATTTCATCACTTATTCAAAGTTAAAACTTTTTTTTTATATTTTAAATCGACAATTAAAGATGCACACGTGTTGACATTTTACGAGAAATCATTGCAACTAATTCATTTGAAAATATTTAGATTGTTTAGACTAATTACTTTCTCAAAAAAATCAAAGAATTTAATTTGTACCTCTGCACGAGTAGCTATATTGCGAAGGAAATCAAAAACCATCTTTGACGGTATTGGAAGTTGTATGCAAAGTGAAGCGCTTAGGACAACGCCGAAAGGCATTCTAGTGTCACTAACATTGTCCTTTTTCATTATCTTGACATCGTCAACTCCATCTCCAGATACATATGTCCATCCGTAAGCATTAAAAGTTGTTGCTCCACCAAAAAATTCACGACACATTCTTTCACTAAGCTTCAACACACTCATAGTGCTTCCTTCTTGTCTAGCCACTGGAATATATAATAATCATGACGAGTGTAAGTAGAAAATAATATTCGGTTTCAACATTTTGTAAATGAAACCTTATAACTACATATGCTAAGAAAAGAAAGCAATTAGAGTTGATCTTATTAATTAGTTTCATTAATTAAAGGTCAAAATCCAAAATTCATGTTTAAAATTGTCCTGCTTTGCATTCTGTCCGATTTATAAATATCTATTTTTTTCCTCTATAATTTACTTACACTATCTTTTGATAGAATAAATAATAGTGGCTAGCAAAATCAAATAAAGAAAGAAATATGTATAAAATAACGTTTTTCTTCTTAAATTCTTAAATTCCGTGAAAACATCTTTTGCATAGATCTGTGTTTAAAATAACTTGACATTTGAATTCAATTTACATCATCGGGGTGTGTTTAATTTCATGTGTAGCTTAAGTGCAATTTCATGCCTAGTCGATGAAATTTATAAACATTCTGGCCATTGATAGGGTATTTAATATAACTAATTTGCAGAGATGTAAGAGTAATTGCGGTGGATAGCGTAAATTTTTTAAAATTGTATCTTAAAAATGTTAGTAACATTTAGATTTATAATTAATAATAATGCATTTTGTTTTAGATAGAGATACTATAAACTAGAAAAATGTGTATTTAATATTGTAAAAGAGAGAATTTGTTAAAAGAATCTGTACGAGTGTTCTAAAAAACTTTATCAAAATGCAAAGTAAGCCGACATAAAGCACGAATCTCGTAAATTTCGCTTAATTATATATCAACAATAAATCAAGCGGGGTTATTTGGATTTCTATTTACTACTTTGTGCATTAATGAATATTTTTCGGATGAAAAAAACGTCACTCACACTGGTGTTCGTTGTGGCACACCAACGTCACTCACACTGGTGTTCGTTGTGGAACATCAGTGAAAAGTCATGGACTGACGTTCTAAGATTTAACACTTTTTTATATAGGGAGCATCGGTGACATGGTGTTCGCTTGTAGGAACACCAACGCCATTGTGGATCGGCGTTGGTGTTCCACAAGCTGAATACCTGATGTGATCGACGTTCTATATAAAAATCATTAAATCTTGAAGTAATTTTTTGTGGTACAAGTAGTAAGTGGAGTGCAGTAGTAAATATGGGGGTCCAAATAGAACCCCCCTAAATCAAACACCAGATAATTATTCTTACCAACTCCATCCACGTTTTCACGATTAGTTTGTGAGAATGTATATGCAATCCTCTCACATTGCCTTTCAAGGGTAGACATCCACCTCACTGCACCATACACGACACCAGATTGATGAATCGGTTCAACTAAATGATGAACAACTTCATCGTTCACAGCAACATGCTCAACCCATGTGACCTAGACATACAAATTCAAGATTTAGCACTTATATGTATATAGCTTAATATATTCTATTTTCTTCACTTAATGTGTCACATATAATATTTTCTTTACCTTTGAAAACCCACTTAGCAATTCTTGGATTATGCATCCTGATGGCCACTTTAAGCATTTGATTAATGGATCATAAGGTATCTTTGGGAGGATGTTATCAAGTGAAACATCAACTATTGCCCATATTTCTTGGGCTAGTTGTTTGCAATATCTCATGAAAATAAACTTTCTACTTGGAACAATTGGACACGATATTTGAAATTCCGCACAAATCTATACAAAATATATATATATATATCCACATTCAATAATTGTTAGATCACAATATTAAAAATTTTATAACAAATAAATAAATAACCATACTGATGTAGATAACAATTAATGTAACAAGAGTAAATATTACCAGCTGAAGATCACCATCTTTGGTTCCTTCCCTCTCTGTTGTTGAGAGTTGATACAAACTCATAGCTTTGGAGACAAAGTTAGGATACACAGCTAACCATTTGGTCTGGACAAAACAATACCACAAACAACAATAATAACATTAATAGAAGAAAGGTATTTTGGTCCATTTTCTTAAACAAATTTGATAATCTCTTCTCCAATGTTTCAAGTTTACGATTTCACCGCTCGTTTATGTATTTATCACCTTTTTAATCTGATGTCCAACAACCAAACAAGGATTAAAGGTAGGGTGAAAGACATCGAAAGCTTAACGATTGTGATTGTTACATTTAGCTGAAATGTGTTTGTGACACAACAAAATGTCACAACACAATTTTATACCATTGACTTTTATAGGGTTTATAAGAATCAATAGGTCTCACATTTTAACCAATTGTGGTAAAATGTGATGAGTACTTTTTTGTAGTAATTGTGTTGTGACATTATCACTACTCTACATTTAAAGCCCTTATCATTTAAAGCGAACAATGAATTTATCATTATCATAAAATAAAATAAAAACCCACTATCATGATTCGTATTTTCCCTTTTTTTTTTTTTTTTTGTTAGTTTATTCTCACCCAAAAAATAAAAAATAAAATAAACAACAATAATAATGATGCAATTGAATTGAGTTATGGCTATAGAGAATTACCATGTCCATGTAAACCTCAACAACCTCAAGGGGTGAAGCCATCACATTTGCAGATCGCATGGAACCTTCATTTTTCCATTTCGATCCATTTCTTCGAAACACTGTTGGGAAAACCTTGAAGTATTCCTCTTCATTCAACACATACCCGCTTCCTTCTCCGTTAGGAATCCATAACTGCTCTACAGCTTCTGTCTTCTTTATCAATTCACCCATCGATGCCACTGCCACCTCTTTGATCAATGGCACATTCGATTCAACAAATCGCGTAAGATGTGAAATGTAGTCTTCGGATACCATATTTTCAGCTACTTCTGTGGCGACTGTTTGAGAAGGGCTGCTGCTGCTGTCGGAGAAAATTGATGATTCAAGAATTGATTTGTCTACGTACTTTGATGTTATCCTCTTCATTTGTTCAATCTATATAAATATATATAGAACCACCAAAAAAAATTAGAGTCAGTTTGTGGCAATAGATTTCCTTTGATTCACGAAATTTAATATTAAATAATCTAATCTTCACAAAAGATTATTTGGTTATGAAGTCTGAAGTCCTCTTAAGACATACACGATCTTCTTCATTTTTATGAGCAATATATGTTCTGGGCAAAAGATATATTTTAGCAGATCGTCCCTATTTTTTACAGTAAATTCCACAAGAAACACAAACATAAATTGCAGTAATACAATGAGATGGATCGTTACCAACATATAATAACAATTACGAGTGTTGTAACAATAACACATGAAGTAACAATACAATAAAAACATCATTTCCAACATATAGTAACCATTACGAGAGAAGTGACAGTAACACATAAAGTAACAATACAATAAGAAGGATCATTTTCAACATATAGTAACAATTACGAGTGAAGTAACATTGGGAAGTAAAAGTGTCGTATCAAGCTTCAAGCGTAGATTATGGGAAGCATTTTAGCATAGATTAATACCGGATGTATACTTTGTCTGGATGCAACTTTTTTTATTTGTATTTTAATGTTTATCTGATTGTATTTTGATCTCTTTTATAAAAAAAAAAAAATTGGATAGATCGTTTTGGGAAGATTGACTTCCCAACAATTACTCTACCTATCAATTATGATGGCCGACGACATTTACTTCCCAAAATTTACTTGTTGATTTTTTTATTATAAACTTTTCTCCCTTTCTTATTTATTTCCATGGGTATTTCGGTCTATTAATAATAAAATTATCCTTTTTAGCCAAAAAAAAAAGAAGCAATTATCCATCCACTCTAAACTTTTTTAGATTATTTGTCCATTTTGTCTCTTTCCCCAGTTTTTTTTTTTCCAAAAGTTACAAAACAAAGAAAGAAATACCATTCCAACTTCTTGTTTCTTGTCAAGATTGTTAGTTTGTTATTATCTTCTTTGTTGATTGTTATATAGTCGGCTGGTGGGATTTTTGGCCTAGAATTAAGCTATATGTGAAAAAAGTGGTTGAGGGCTGGGTGAAATTAGCCCCCCTCAGCCCACGGAGGAGTTACGTCCTTGCCCCGATGAGCATTTATCAAAGTTTGATGACAAAAATGTAAGGTATGTCTTCACTGGCTATGATGGGAATTCTAAATGCTTTAAATTGTATAACATATATATATATATATATATATATATATATATATATATATATAATTTGTTACCACGTCGAGATTGAAAATGATGAATTGCCGACTTAGTTAGTAAATAATAAACTTTATCCTATTATTTTAAAATATACTCCTTTTGTAACACTTAATATAAACTTTTAATAGCCTTAGCTATCTTAGCTTTTATCTTTAGGCTTTAGAAGATTTGATATTTTGTATTTCTCTACTATAATAATATTTTCACTTTCGCTTGTGGATGTAGGTCACACTGACCGAACAATGTAAATTTTGTATTTTGTATTTTGTATTTTCTCTTCCGTTGTTTATTTTATGTTATCGTCGTTAAGGGTTGTCTCTCGTTTTATTTTTTTCCTAACAAACTAATATCAGAGCCGAGGTTTTTGAGCTTTTGAAAACTCCACTATGACTGTAACTAAATGACGGTAACTAAGTATTATTTTGAGAGGTTCAACAAAAAAATCAACTTCATGACGTGTCAACTTCGATATTGCACTGCTTGCGAAGGAGAAAAAGCCAAAAAATATGTCAGATGAGGAGTTTGCTGGTCTTGACAAGAAGACCGGGTCAGGTATCATCTTATGTATTTCTGATGGGGTTTTAAAAGAGGTAGTCATTGAGGTTACTGCTAAGAATATATGGGAAAAACAAAAATCCTTGTATATAAAGAAAACCGTGGAAAATATACTTTATTTAAAGCAAAATTTGTAAATTCTTCGTATGTCTGAAGGGACATCTATATTATCGCATGCATTTAGCTAAATTTGATTCGATGCATATGAATTTGAGTAATATAGATATCAAGATTGATGATGAGGATTTGGTCATCTTGTTATTGTGTTCACTTCCCCAATTGTTTAAGCATTTTAGATAAACTTTTTTTACAAAGAAATTAAGTCAATTCTAAAATAGAAAGAGCAAATTGATAAAGACATAACTGGATGAAGAAGTAGTATTAGTCATGTAGACGTGTTGTTAGTTCAGGGCAGATCATATAAAAATGATGCAGATAGTAAAACGTTTGTTTTGAAACCTAGAAATAAAAATTTGACATGCAATTATTGTAAAAATATTGGTCATATCAAATCAGATTGCTTTCGTCATAAAAACAAAGAAAATTGTGAACAAAAGAAAGAGCATGGTAAAGAGTCTGCTAAGGCCAGTATCGTAGAAGATGAGAGTGATGGAGAGATCTTCTTTGCTGATTATATATTAAGGTCTGCTAACAGGGCCGGCCCTCCAATAAGGCGGAGGAGACGGTGGTCTTAGACCCAACGGTGTCGGGGCCCAACATTACATATTTCACTAAAAGAAAAAAAAATCCGTGTAAATCCAATCTGATCAAACCTAATATAATGTGTAAAATATTTTCTTTTTTTGAGTTGATAAAGGCCCCGAAAAATATTACTTGAATCGATAAAGGCCCAACTTTTTTTTTTATAAAATGTATTTTCGAGAAAAAAAAAACTTCGAACTAAAATGCCTAATTCGGCGACTTGGTCTTAGGCTCAAAAAATGTCAGGGCCGACCCTGTCTACTAATGAATTTATCTTGGATTTTTATTGCACTTATCATATAGGTCCTAATAGAGATTCGTTTTCCACGTATGATTCAGTTCAAGGTGGAGTTGTTTTGATGGGCAATGGCGCAATTTGCAAGGTTGCTAGTATTGGTACAGTTAGAATAAAGACTCACGATGGTGTTGTCGAACACTTACGTAGGTAAAACATGTTCTAGATTTAAAGAAAAATCACATTCGTTGGGCACACTTGAGACTATTGGATTTAAGTACACATTTGAAAGTGGAGTTCTAAAATTAATTAAAAGCGCTATGGTTGACATGAGAGCTTGCATTTCGGTGGTTTGTATTTTTGGTAGGGATCATCAATTATTGGCGATTCGCAATCCCTACATCATAATGTTCAGAGTTAGATATTATGAAGAGTAAATACATTTGTTAAGTTGAAGCAGTGATTGAACTTGTTTGACATTGTTTGTCATAAAAGCTTGCAAGTCGTATATTTTGCAGGGATCCACAATCATTGACACTTCTGCTATCCATACATTATTCTGTTTAGAGTTAGATATTATGGAGTGTCGTCCGTTTGTTAAGTTTAAGCAGTGGTTGGACTTGTTTGACATTGTTTGATACATTTGAAACTAATGGAGAAAGAATAGTATTACTATTACTATTTCTGGTTGTGGGCCTTTGTCCCAGTGTGGAGATTTATTAAGTGGGCCAAAACCCACAACTTAATATGTTCCCACATCGACATTGAAGATGATGAATTGCCGACTTAGTTAGTATTTAATAGGATTTATCATATTATTTTAAGATGTATCAATTAAGATATATATAACCTTTAAATTGTCTTAGGTATTTTGGCTTTTGCTTTTATGCTTCAGGAGAGTTTGATTTTTTGTATTTCCCCACTATAGTAATATTTTCTCTTTCGCACGTGGATGTAGGCCACATTGACTGAACCACGTAAATTTGGTTTTTTTTCCTTCCATTGTTTTTGATTATTAATCGTTAGAGGCTTTTCGGTTTGTTTTTCCTAACATATATTATGAAGAGGCTTCTCTTATTATGAAACGGAGAGATTATATGGATGAAGAAACTAAATCAAACTAGAAAAATGAGACATGAGAGTTGACACAATTCATAAAAGTAAAAGTACAATTTGTGTGAAGTACAAAATCAAAAGAAATGCAAAAAGATGAGATAAATAAGAACAACACAAGACCAGTTGCCAATGGTACAAGCATTTGGCCAAGAACCCGGAGTTTCATGAAAGAACTAAGCATACTAATATTAAGTATCATTTAACTGATATTGCATAGAAAGAGATGAAATTTGAGTTTTTGAAGTCACACGATTAGATTGTTGACATTTTCACAAAGGCGTTACAGTTTTTTTTTTAAAAAAATCGCTGATTGAGAGCAAGACTCAGAGTGCATGAAGAAATTCTGAATTCAATGGATGTTGATTTATTAATTTGCATTTTTTAGAAAATTTATTTTCTAGATACATGAATTAAACTTGGATGCATAAATGACAATTTTTTTTATTTATTTTTGGTATTTTGTGTCATGGAAATGTATGAAAGTTACTTTCTATAACCCATACATGCACACGATATGAATCATTGGGAACATACCTGTTCTATGAGTTGTGTATTCTCCAGACGAAGCTGTTGTAAACTAGTAGGAATTTCTGGGACAACAGCATTGGCTCCACATTTATGGCAAGGGAGATCGCCAAGGGCTTTTTTACAACTTAAGTTCTCAGCAGCCAACTTTTCATTCTCTGCTCGAAGCTCATTATTATTCTTACGCTCATTATGCGACTGCAAAAATAAAAAATTCAATGGTGCATAAAAGTTCATGATTTAATGCCCATTCATTCATTGTAACGCCCCCAGACCTCCGGCCTGGTAGCGTTAAAATTTGTCATAAATGGTCCGGTCAACTGTTTAGACCGTCGTTCTCGTTTAGTCTAAAAAGACTAACCTGAATTGACAAAATCTTTATGCCTCAAAACTTATATAGGGTGAACATTACATTATATTACCGATGTGGGATTTTACATTCATAATATATGATACGTACCTTTGTGTGAGTGCGTTTATTTTGAAACCAAAATTTAACTTGAATAGGGTCTAATCCAAGTTTACAGGCCAACTCCTTTCTTTGCGAGTCGTCAGGATGAGGACACTCCTTGAATAACCTGCAAACAAATGAAAATCAACCCACTTTAATTAATTCTTTTCACCAAATAGCAAACAATAATCTTTTTCCACGAGTTTTTTTTAAGCGCATACGCTTCCATTGCATCGATTTGAGACTTCGTGTGGCGATAATGACGCTTTCTCTTTCGACTAGAACTCTCAGGCTGAGAATTTTGGCCTGCGGAGTTAACTTCTTTACTATTTTCATCGCACTCATTAATGTTGTAATTTTCACGAGACACCGCAAGTATGTTGTCTGCTGCAGCCACATTTGTATAGCCCTATATCAAAGAGATCATTAATAAACTTTTATATATTATAATGTCGAGAAATAAGACCGACAAGCTAATTTTAAATCGAAAATCATGTAACGGGAATATCACGAGTGCGTTATCAAGCGTTTTTGGTGGATATCAGACTGGATTTATATGATTTCTACGGCGGTGAACAGCGGAGGTGGAGAACGTTATGAAGCTTTTAGTGGCGGACACATTTAGTATGAAGGCGGACATGCAGCTCAACAAATTGACAGATTAGCTCTGCTTATATTCAATCATCCATCGTTTTATGGGTTACAGGGTGCCCCTATTTATAGGCGGATCACTAATGACGATTATGCCAATTGTGACAAGACATAATTAAGTACGACGGGGAATAATTAATTTACAATCAAGTGTAAGTAACAAGAAGATCGGACACTCGTGTTCGCTGGTCACTATGTCGTCATCTTGATCGTACAGCAGTCTTGCCTTTGCTAATATCAAGTATGGATCAAGTTCGCCTGATAGTTGCGGGCACGTTCTGTGTAACCTGACCGCGGGCAAGGAGCGAACCAGCACGTTCGGCCTCCATCCTTGGTCTCGCGCAGGGCGCGTCGGAGGGGTGACCTGAAGATCGGCTTACGGCCAGGTAAGCTGGCGGCGATGGAGGTCTGGGAATGAGATTTGACAGCGGACTCGGATCCTTAGCAGGTTCGACGGACCGTGTCCAGGTTTGGTATATCAGTTTAGAAGAAAAAAGAATTGAATACAATCAATATGAAATTGTTGAATCAAGTGAAATAAATAATTTTTTTTATTCATACTCTCTTTCACATAATAAAAGCGTGCATGTCAGTGGCGGACCAAGATTTTTTTTTTCAGCGGGAGAACCGCAACAAATTAAAAGATTTAGTGAGGACATGTAACGCCTCCAGACCCCGGGCCTGGTAGCGCTAAATTAGTTATAAATGGTCCGGTCAACTGCTTAGACCGCCATCATCGCTTGGTCTAAAATGGGCTAACCCGAGTTGACAAGATTTTTATGTCTCACATTTATATGGTGGTAATGTGTTTCCCCCACTTCCAATGTGGGATATCACATCCTCCCCTTATAAGGGACTGGCGTCATCGCCAGGACGGCCAAAACTTGTCTCACTGGACTTATCCCAGATCATCCCTACCACAGGATTCTAGAGGTGGCCCTCATCGCCTCTCACGGTGTGGCACATAGGTCCGATGGCAGTCAACTCTGCTACCATTCTGTAACACCCTCAGACCCCGGGTCTGGTAGCGCTAAATGAGTCATAAGACATTTAAGTCACACACTTATATGGTGGTGATGCGCTTCCCCCACTTCCAATGTGGGATATCACAGGACATTAGCAGTATTGTTTAATTTTTGACAATAAAACTGCATAATTTTAAGACAAAAAAATTTGGATGACAGTGGGGGCACTCGCCCCCTCCCTTACCCACGTGACGTCGGTCCTCCCTTGGTGTATGTACAAAATAAAATATAAATAAAATGATATGGTAAATGTCACCGGACACAAATTTGAAACATAAATTTTTTCAGTTTGCTACTTGTGTTAGAGCACATGCAGTGGATAGTGTAAATTATTTAAAAAGCAGATTATTTCTGATTTCAACATTTAAATTTAAAAAAAAAAAAAAACATTGCAGTGGATACTATTTTTTTTAGTGTTAAATACAATTTCTTTAAAAAGTTACTTTACGTCCACCACATTTATCTAGATTCTGTAAATTAAAAAATAAATTAAAAAAAATAAATATATATATAATACGATGTATTTCATCTTAGATAGAAATACTATAAACTCGTAAATATAGTATTTAATAACTATAAAATAAATAATTAATCAAAAGTAGGAGATACAATAAGTGTTCTAACAAGAATTATATAGATTTCAATGTAAGAAATAGAATAAAGCCAAGAAAGTTTGATTTTGTTTGAACTTGGTTGACATTTGTGGACTGGAATTTTGTTTGACTTTGATGGCTAACAAACAAGGATCATCTGTGTAACCATAATATATTTTTTTTTTTTTCCCTAACAGATTTGTCCAACGAAATGTAGTCACACGGACATGTTGAAAGGTATTAACAGTAAATGTGTGTTATACATATAATTGTAACCGAAGTACGAGATTTTTTATTACTACTCCGTCTCAGGAAAATTGTTCATTTTTTTTTTTGTTATGGGACACATAAATTAAAAAAATAATTAACGTGTTGTATTTTAAGTAATGATATACGCCCCAATCAAATAATAAATACTCTTTGGAATATGAAATTAATATATAAATATTAAATGTACTTCAAAAAAAACATTAAAAATCCGTTTGTTTTGGGTTGAAGTTTATTTTGAGGTGTTTTATATGCTAGTGAATAATAAAATATAATAAAAATGATTGAATTGTAATTATTAGAAAATTAAAATATTTTTTTTTGAAATTTGTGTAGATAAAAAAATGATTGGTGAGAGAAATTGAAATAAGTAGTATGATGAATAAAATAATGATAAAAAAAGTAATCAAGTAGATAAAGTGAAATGACGAGAGATAATTTAATATTTTTATTTGTAGTTGAAGAAGTGATTGGTGATTTTCAAAAAAAAAAAAAAAAAAAAAGAAGAAGTGATTGTGAGAGAATTGTAGGAAATAATTGATGGAGTGATATAAAAAAACTCTAAAAAATACTTCAATGAAAACAAACACAATATAAATGTTCTAATAGGTGTATGTTTGGGAAAAGAATATTAAATGATATATTGGTTTTTTAAATAATGGGGAGTGGTTTAAAAGGACAAAAAAGATGGGGAAATAAGAATCAGGACAGTGGAAATGTAAATTGAGTGATAAAGATAAATCTACTGTTCATAACCCCAAATACATTGTTTGCTGAAGTGGAACTGATCTCAAATCCAATGTTTCATTGTTCCACTGTTTATGTGTTTTTTTCAAAAATGACCTCGAAAATAACGTTGAAAAAATATCAAATAAGATGTCTAAATAAAGATGACGTGAAGAGGAAAAATTGATGAAATAATTACCATTTTTCGACAATCAGATCAAATGATATATTCATTTTTGTTGTTGAATACGAAAGAATATAAATCACACTGGAATAAAAATATGTCTTTTTTAACCAGAAAAATATTTCATCGTCTTTTTTGCATATTTCTATATTTAAATTATCTTTTTTTTGACAATAATCCCTTTAAATAAATACTTTTATGAGACATTTCATTTTAAAATTTTAAACACTTTTTATGGAGGGAGGTATTATATCAAAAGCGATGATGGTTGACAAATTAATGATATAACTAACCAAAGCATAAACAAGCGTTGACTACGGTTATAATCTGATTGGTCTATGTTGTGGCGCAAACGGGTGATTCTTGTGTGGTGTCTCCACACGGTGTGGAGACACGTGTGGAGACACACACACCACACGGTTTCATTCTGTCTTTATACTATGTGGGTCTGATCGTTTCACTTGTCACTTCACTTCAAAATCTCTCTTCACACAAGTATTTTCTGGCACAAAAACACTTGTTCTTTAATTTGTGTAACTAGCTAGGCAAATTTATATAAATTCCTTTCTCCTTCACAAAAAAACAAAAAAATTAAAAAAAAAAAACACAAAACAAAAAAAACGTAAAACAAAATGCAATAGATTAAAAAAGCAAATCAAACTTATTTTGCGGTGCCCAAGACCCAAGCCTCACATGCCTTGTGGCAGGGTTGGCCATCCTACTAGAGGATCTAAAAGGTGTCTTTTATCATCTCTCACAACATAGAGCTGGTAATGTTTTAGTCATCTGTTAGGATCAATCGTTTACTGTTTCACTAAAATCAATTGTCTTTGTTAAGATCAAGTGCTTATCGTTCTAGTAAAATCAATTGATGTTAATAAATGTGCTTATTATACATTTTAAGAGCAATCTCTCTCAACACCATATGTTAAAGAAAATGCTTACTATACATTTGTCTCTTGTTAGGATCAGTCGACTTATCGTTCTACTAAAATCAATTGGTGTTAGTAGTGCTATTATACATTTAAGATTAGGCAATCTCTCTCAACACCATATGTCAGCAAAGGTGCTACTATAAATGTGCTATTATACATTTAAGAGTGGGCAATCTCTCTCAACACCATATGTTAGCAAAGGTGCTACTATACATTTGTCCTTGTTAGGATCAAGCGCTTATCGTTCTACTAAAATCAATTGGTGTTAGTAGTGCTATTATACATTTAAGATTGGGCAATCTCTCTCAACACCATATGTCAGCAAAGGTGCTACTATACATTTAAATCTCCCAACACCCCGTGTTAGTAAATATTCTACTATACATTTAAGAATGTGAGAAATCTCTCTCAACACTCCCTTAAACTTGCACAACCTTTAATCTTAAAGGCTTCAACACGCCCTCAGTGCCGAAATTTATTTCTCCCAACACTTGCATATTATAAATAGGGAAAATATTGTTCACACCAGGGTTCGATCTCGTGAAATCTGGTTCTGATACCATGTTAAGATCAAGCATTTACCGTTCTACTAAAACCAATTGGTGTTAGTAAAAATGCTACTATATTTCCTTATACATTGAAGAATGTGGACAATCTCTCCCAACATTGTTTCTGATACCATTTATAATGTATCAGCAACGTGCAAAAAAAAAATTAAAAAAAAAAAAAACCCACAACAGCAACGTGCAAAAAGTAAAGGTTTCACCTGCTCAAGCGATGCCTGATTGTGAGTCAGCCCTGAAAATTCATCATTTTTTCCTCTTACAACTACCGGTATCTGTCCGATCATAATTTCCTTTTGCATGTTTTGCAGCAGCTAGCTAGCTAGAGTCGACTGAAAAACAAAACAAAATCTGGAGGCTTAGCATTGTAAAATTGTTCGCATAATATATATAAGCAGGGTATATATAACGCCGGCTTTTGAAACCTGAGGGGAAATCTTTAGATGGTAAATCCGCATGGTGCGGTTACCTTTATTCCACATATATAGAAACACTCGCGTTCTTAAGTGTTTTACGTATGTGAAATGAATTTTACGCTTTATAACGCGGATGTTTCCGAGTGAAAATAGATGTACCGCGGATTTACCACCAAAAAAAACTTCCCATCTCAAGGCATCGACACGATACCCTTTTTTCCTCCCTGGGTGCAAATGTTTCAGTTTTTGGTTTTTTTGATTGTTCATTTAATTTTATGTTTCATTTACTTCATCTACATCTATTGTTTACGTAGATTTTTTTTTTTTTTGGTACGTAGATTCTTGAACATCATGGAACATAGATTAAATGAAAGGGAAAAAAAACTGATTTTTCATACAAGATTTTTTTTACCCAAAAAATGGTCTAAAATTTTAAGTGGCGTAAAGCAAAAGGTGAATTAATCTTGCAAATTCAGACATATGTCGTCCGAGTTTGAAAGTTGTGATGATAGCCAAAATAAATAAATCAGAAGGAATTATTTAAAAGAATCAACATGGAAATTAATCGATTTAAAATCGTAAGCCATAAGAATTAAATACTTCGGACAACACCGGACAAAGCCGGGGCTCTACCCCGACCAAACAAACGCACAGACTTATGTGTGTATTTTCCGGCGTCTAACTTTAATAAAATCTTTCATTTTTTTTAATAAAAAAAAAAAAACTAAAACTTTAATGAAATTACCAGGAGAATGTGATGCGACCGAGATGGGAAAAAGAAAATGAAGAAATAGATATCGTGAAGAAGTTTCATTATGAAGGACTATAAATAGGCATATTTTTATGTCGCTTTTCCTAATGCTAATAAAATTTAGGGTCCAAGAAGTCAAACTCGGCCCAGGCCCCACTTGCCCTGCGGCAGGGCTAACCTTGCTATCGAAGAATTCTAGTTGAGACATTCATAGTTTTTTTTTCTAGGAAAACACCACCTCTACCTACCCCACCCTCTGGGCTAAAATTTTTAACATCTTTTCACACATCAAATTATTTCGATTCAATTCGGCATGCAGAATCGATGATTATTCTCGATTCAATTGAGTTTAATTTTAAATGTTTTACACACCAATACCTGGTCGAAAGACTTTCACTAAAATTGAATCAAGAAAACCTTTAACATTCTGTCAGAGATTCAGTATGAATCAATGAGTTTGCAAATTATCCTGACCCAATTTGAGTCAGAAAACGATAATTATTCTGATTTAATTCATTTCAAAACTTTGAATGTTTTTCATACTCAATACCGGTCAGAAAGACTTTTTAACAACAATTGAGTCAAGAATTCTATTAACATTCTGTCTGAAATTCGGTCAGAATCAACAAGTGCGGAAAAACGTAAACTTGAAGGGTAAAAGTGGAAAATAAAATGATGCGTATAAAGACTTTTATTTGTGTGAAAAGTCATTCTCAAATTTTCTCCACCCACCACTACCCCTAAAAGATTATGTTTCTCATAAATCATTTTTTTGAGTTCTATTTTTTATTTTATTTTTTTGAAAAAAGAGTTCTATTTTTTTAATTGTTACAATACCGTCGTAAATTAATGTCTTGTACTTTAACATGTATCGATTTGTATTTTTTTACTGTTGAATATATAGAGATTTTGCACTGTCATTTTCTAAAATGAATTATTATTGTTTTATATATATGTATATTGTTCAATAATTTTAACCATGACTTTTAACACGAGGAGAGGGCCATTTAAGCCCAAACACATATAAATATAAGAGTCTCATCCTCAAAACCAACATTATGAGATAAAGGAAATTTATCTCCTAACATATATAATAGTTAAAATAATTACACTTTAATCACAAATGATTTTATTTGAGAATATCGGATAAGGAAGAGCAGCAAAAAATTTAAACAAACAAATAAAAGATTTAATGAGGAAAAAACAAGATACATACTACATATATTAATATGATTTTTTCGGATTAAAAGGAGGCAACTAGGTGTATGTAGGTCCGCCCGCCACTGTTAACAGCCCCTCAAGTGTCCAATGTGAAATTTTAGAATAACTTTTTATTTTATATTTTGAATGGATATAGAGTATTTTTAAGGCAAGCAGGACATGTAAGCCACGTGTAATTGCATGCACAGTAGGATGCCGTTGACTTATATACTACACTACAAGATGGAAAAATGGCATCTAGCTTAGAAGTCAATTGAAAGACCTATTTACCTAGACAATTGCAATTTTGATCAATACACTATATTGTTTTTTATTACATTAAAACCATTTTCAGAAAATCAATTCGTGACTCAAATATTGACTTTTTAAAAGTCGATTGTGATAATCAACATTAAAAAAATCAATTTTTTTATAAAGAATAAATTTTCTGAATGTGTTTTTAATTACAGACAAAGATAGAATCAATGAGTCTTCTTCAAAAATAAATCGGAAAGTGCAAATAATAACCCCTATTAAAAACCTTTGTAAATTTTTGAATCAATAAAATTCAGTTGGTAAAATGTATCACCTCCATTTCAAAATATAATTTATCTTAGAAGTTTTCACACAAGTTAATAAAGTAATTGAATGTCATAAATTTGAAATTTAAATACCTAAAATAGCCCTTGACTATCATTAATGCAATAATTGTTAAATAATGAAAAGTTTTTGAATTCATAATAAATTAGACTAAGATAGAGAAAACTGTAATAAATGTTTTATCGGTAGTGTAGAATGATTTATATTATAAAACAAATCTAAAAAAAATTGAGGAACAATTCTAAAATATATGATGATCTGTATTTTGACACGGAGGTAGTACAATGCTAACAAGATAAATTAACTAGTGGATTACGAGGTCTACCAATGTAACGCTTCAAATTTTATCAAAATGATATGATATAATTTTTGTTATATGTTTATATATGTTTTTTTTTTTGTTAAAAAGCGTAAATTTTGTCTAGAAATGCTTGTTTGTGATTTGTTTCAGGTTTAAGTGGGTCAATAGCGGGTTCCAATAGTCATTGTAGTTGAACATAACTTTTTAGGATGATAATACAACAGTGAAAATAGATAGGTGATGATAGCTTGGTTTGATTTCTGCATTCTCTGTTTGTTTCCTTATTGTTTGGAGTTGGACGTTTTACTGTTTGGAACGACACTGTTGAACCTCTGTAATCTTTGTGTCTTATCTAATTGCTTGATAGATAAGTCCTTTACACACACACATATTGTTGTTCATAAAAAAACAATAGTGAAATTAAATCAATCAGACACGGATCTTAGAGCACTAGCATCAAATTCTCTTAATAAATTCTCTATTTTATAGTTATAAATACACAATAATCTAGATTACAGAATCTCTTCCCGATATGCAATGCATCAGGTTCTCTATTTTACACAATGCGGTTTGATAAGTCCGCCAAAAGTGATTATTCTTAGATCGTTTTGGCCTGTTTTAATGCCTATTTTGTGATATTCATATGATAAATTGCTTTTTGGACTAGATTACTGTTGTGGCTTTGATATTTTGCAGATATGATGAATCCGAGCATAAAAGGCAATGAAAACGAGCTAAAGAGGAGTCAAAATCATGAAGACAAGAAGAATCACACCCAAGTGTGGAAGAATGGAACAGGGTGTGAAAAAATGCAGAAACTATCCAGATTTTCTACAGGCCAACGAAATGTTCTGATTGGTGGACACAACTTCCAACGTAATTTTCATGTTGATGGCCCAAATTTGGATGGATTTACACGCATATTTTTAGGGAATTTTATTTTAGGAGATAAATTACACAATTTGAATTAAGGAAAATTCCTATTTATCCTAAAATAATTTCCTTAAATTGAAAAAAGCATCATACACGCCAATATCATTCTTGGAAGCGTGAATTGCAAATAAAAATCCCATCTACTATTTTTCTCTCAACTTTTGAAGAACAAGATTTTTGCATAGGGCTCAAGAACGAAGAACGGATCATGAATTTCTTGGTTTTATGATATTTGTGAGACTATTATCTTTTCTCTCTCTTAATTTTCTTCCTTTTATTTTATTTTTTTACGTTTCACAATGCCTGAATCCATGATTTTTGTGATCTCTTTAATTATGCGCGAGTAGATTTAATTTTCTAGGATTAAGAGAGCCCGGTAAATGAATATATGAGTTAAAGATTCGGTCTTTCCTATTATTATGAATTGATATGCTTTCGTATTGATTTTGGAGACCTATTTTGTATTAATCTATGGATTGATGGATCGAAAGATGAATCTCCATAGATTTATATGAAGAATTTATTATCAATTTGATGATGGACTGAAAGGTGAAATTTAATTGATAGGTTAGAACCCTAATTTCAATCAAGAAAATTCATGAGAGCGAAAGTTAATTGAAATTTCTTGTGACACAATGAATAATGATGTTTAATGGGTCTAGATTAATTTAATGAGCGAGAAATCGGATTTAATATTAATTTAGGCACGATTAATAGTAGTTTGAAAGAATATTGTTAATCACTTTTTATTATTCGTCAACATAAGTAAAAATTCATAGTAAATGGAAAGGCCGTTGTAAAAGTCATATATTTGTTACCGTGGTAATCCGGACACCTTGAAGTTCTTCCAACTTGATCTTTAGCAATTTCTTGGACTTGCGTTGAGTTTTAAATAGGACCTTAGTTTAGTTATTTTATAATTCAAAACACCAAAATTTGATTAGTTTAGCTAATATAAATTGATAACTATTCGGTGATTGTCCCAAGTCCCTGTGGGATCGACATCCCAAGTCTTACTCGATAAGCCCGTGCGCTTGTGGTAGCATTTAGTGATTATATTGAAATCGCACAACACGGTAAATATAATAAAAGTTCAAGGAATGCGGATGATTACGCTCTTGTAAATTAAATTTACAGAATCGTATTTTAAAGTGAAAAATAAGGTAGATGGGTAGTAATATTTTCCTAAAAGCACTAATTTAAAGCTTAATTGGTCTCACTAGGTTTTCAATCTAAGCGTGAGTTCGAATGTAGTCTAGATCGTTGAGTCAATGTCGTATCCATGTGGGGAGACTTAGTTGAATACCAAAGTGGCTCAAACATCTAGTCTTGGTGTATTTATATCTCGAGAAGTGAATCTTACTCAATTACAAAATGCAATTTAAACTAAGAGATGAAAAACAATCTAAAAATGCAATTAACTAGAACTAAAAATAACTTTCAAAAAAAAAAAACAAGAACTAAAAATGACTCGAATGAGGGGGAATTGATATGAAACAAGGTGGCTCGGGTGATGTCCAATGAGTTAGATATAACCACTCGTAACTTGTTAAGATCAAGCGCTTACCGTTCTATTAAAATCAATTGGTGGTAGTAAAGGTGCTACTATTTTTCTTTATGGATTCAAGAGTGTTGGAATCCTCCCAACACCCCCCCCGTGTAGGCAATCTCCCAACACTTGCACAATTACACTTTTGCACAATTTTTTCATTCACGAGTGTCGATAATCTCTTCCAACACCCCCTTAAGTGTGAACAATCTCTCCCAACACTTACACAATTTTTTTAGATAATGTTCCAACTAGAGTTAGATCCATTGAGCTCTGGTTCTGATACCATGTTAAGATCAAGCGCTCACCGTTCTACTAAAACCAGTTGGTGGTAGTAAATGTGCTACTCTATTTTTTTGAATTCAAGAGTGTGTGAATCTCTCCCAACATAACTACTCGGAATCAAGCTTCGGTAACGAGTTTTCAACACATTCAAGGTGCAATTCACTAAGTTAACGTCAATCGATCTCTCACGTCAACGAACTATAACCAAAATTGATCTTTCGGCTAGGACTAGATGTGAATGAATGGCTACGTGTTAAAATGCTATGAATTGCCTAATCTAAGATAAGGTAACACCCATTATAGAAATCAATTATATATATCTTTAGATGATTTTACTAAATACTCATGGTGATTAGTTTCCATGTCAATTCTTACAATTACGTCTCGAAATAACACTTAGATGATGCAATTAGTCGCGAATCAATTACATCCATGAAGATCAATCACCACGACTTGAACTAATCGAGAACATATGTATAAGAATACACAACTTGAATCCAAGCAATTACAAGATATCTAGCTCATTTTCTTATCACTCAAGTCATAATTAACTTAGTTATTCAATATTAACACAACATCAAAGCAATTAATACCAACTAAAGTCATTAAAACAGATTTTTTTTTTTTTTTTTTTTTTTTTTTTTTTTTTTTTCTGAAACGAAAGGAGGGAAACGGGGGAAGGGGGGATCGAACCCTGGACCTCTCACTTAGGCCAGAGTAAAGCCCAGGTGGTTAACCACCTGGGATGAGCCTTATGCTCAATTAAACTTGAATTCGAAATTTGAGTGTAATACATGAAAAATAATTCAAATCCCATAATGATTCATTAAGAAAATGAGTCGTAGAGTAAAGCCCCAAGCAATAATTCGATTAATTACCTATTTAGATGACTAAAAATGAAAATGTTGAGTATTAAGATCAAACGCTTACCGTTATATTAAAACCAATTGGTGTTAGTAAAAGTGCTAATATATTTTATTATTTCACGCCCCCTCAAGTGTGGGCCTATAAGAAAAGAGAGACCCAACACTTGACTTGTTTTTTTTGTTTGTTTGGAAGTGTGGGCCTATAAGAATAGAGTGTGGCCAACACTTGTTTTTTTTTTTTTTTTTTTATAATTATGCTAGAAGCGGGGCTTGAACTCAGGATCTCCTGCTCCGATACCATATTAGGATCAGACGCTTACTATTATACTAAAACCAATTGGTATTAGTAAATGTGCTATTATATTTCCTTATATCATTGAGCACTAATTTTCGGCTAAACAAATGCCCAACCCCTGTTTCTCTCCAGTATCAGTCCAAGTCCCCTCCTTTTTTAATTAGTATCTAACTAAATAATAATATAATAATACCCCGGGCGCTCCTTGGGGGACATCGCTTGTGAAGCGCTTCAAAAAATCATGAATTTAAGGGTTTAAATATATATATATATATATATATATATATATATATATATATATATATATATATATATATATTTTTATTGTATTTTTAAATATTAATAAGGTACGCTTTAATTGGTCAAAGATTATAAACATAATGTCGACATGTCGAGTGAGGTTCGGTTCTTGCTACACTTTAATATTTTTTTGGTTACTTTTTTCAAAAAGTCCTAAAACAATATTTAATCTCGAGCCTAAATTTAGACCGAGACGTCCCTTGTACCCCGGATTCCCAGCATTTCCGTCCGACCCAAATTCCCAGTAAAATAGTCTACTATAATATATATACACTATTTAATATTAAGTCTACTTTCTGATAAGTCTCCAACATCAACATGAAGTAAATTTGATCGGCTGAGTATGTGTTTGATCCCTTTGGCCTGGCTATTGAGTGAAGGAGTGAGCCCCAGAAATTTAACTCATCAAATATAATCTTTTTATCTCATCTTATGTATCGAAATCCTGAAATAACACACAAACAAACAAAGAAGCGTAATTTCATGAAACTTTGCACACTTCCCCCTTATAAAAGACTTGTGTCCTCGCCGAGACGGTTAAGACTTGTCTCATTTGATTTGTAAATATATATAAATAAGTAACATCAGGAAGAAGAAAAATAAAATAAAGGAGGAGATAATTGTGTTTGTTTTCGTTAGAGATTTGCTTGGAGTTTTTTTTATATCAGTTCACCAATCGTTTCTTACAATTATCTTACCAATCATATTTACAAATAAAAAAATATTAAATCATCTTTCATCATTCCACTTTATCTATTGTATTACCTTTTTTACTATTATTTTATTCAATATACTACTTTATTTCAATTTCTCTCACCAATCATTTTTTTATCTACATAAATTTCAAAAAAACATTTTAACTTTCTAATCATTACTTCAATCATCTTTATTATATTTTATTATCCACTAGTATCTAAAACAACCTTAAAAAAAAACTTCAACTCAAAACAGACGGAGCCTTAAGTATTCTTTTACTCATGGTAGTAGGTGATGTGGTGTAAACAACATAGGATTGTGCACGGTTAAGGAAAGGAAAAAAAAAAGATGATCCGTACGCCGTTTTTTAATCCGATTCATGAATTGGAAACGAGTTGACAAATCGTTTAGAGAACGGATTGATTTCGATTAATCGAGGTAAGAGGTGTTCTTAAACGGATTTTTGTATGTTTTTGTTATGGATTACTAATATGAAATTACAAGTTTCGGGTAGTAATAAGGTTGGTGATCGTTGCGTATTGTTTTGACAGTAGGTTAATAGGATGATCAGGTAAGTATTAGCGGGAGCCAAAAGCAGGCAGTATGACTCTATTCACTCTTGCGGACGCCAATGAGGTTTTATGTGAGCATAAAAATGAAATGATATGATACATGTTTGACATTCTCTTTCCTACTCAATTAACAAAAAAATACATTTGATTTAAGTGTCAAAAGATCTTAATTATTTAAATATATTTTTCTGTTTTTCTTCTTCTATATTCTGACATCACATTTGATATTTTCCGATTTCATTTTTGATGTCATCTTCATAAACAAAACAAAACATTGAAATAGTGGATACAGTGGCGGATCTAGATATTTTTTCGATTAAGATTCTGGGACCAGTAAAACTAAAATTTTATCCAAAAATTTGTTAGGTAAATGGGTCATGTCGAAGCCTAAAACTACGATTTTAACAACAAAATGACATTTTTAACAACAAAATCACATCGTTTAAATACTAAAAAATTTCTGATCTCAACAGGCCATCGCGAATTCCCACATGAGTATACATAGATCCGCCAGTGAGTGGATAGTGAAAGTGTGGATTTCAGGTATATTTCACTATTTTACATTGTAGCGAGCAGTGATTTTGGGGTAGATTCGTCCTAGCTAATACCCTATTTTTTTTCTAGTGTCTTGATTAATATTTTCCTCTCTTTCTTGTCATTTATTCTCATTCTCCTTGCTAGATTCACTAAGGAAAGTGGTCGCTAATGCAAAAACGCCTATGAATTTGGATCTAACACTCCCGTAAAAAATAATTTAAATAAAAAATTAGCATTTGAATCTAACAATATCTTCTTTTTTTTTTTTTTGAATCTAACAATATCAATCCACATAAATATAGTAACAATTTAGACACATTGTCCTCTATCAAGATATAGTGATTAATTCAACTTATCAAATTCGCTACATTTCAATTCTATATGTCATGGTAATGTTTTCTTAGTTTTTTAATAAAAAAATGTACATTCTCTCCCTCTAAAAGAATATACATCATCTTCATAAACCTACCGGACAGAGTCGACCCCGTGAAGTTCGGAGCGTTATAACACTCTCACGGACTGGACCCTCTTAATTTGATGTACAAGTTCTTTTTATATTTATCTTTTTAAAAGTTTAAGAAATTAAATAAACATAGATTAAGATAAATATTGTATTATAAACCTTTCATTGTGAATACATGCTCATATCTGGATGACATAATTTCAAGTTAATTACTATATCCAAATCACTTTTCAAGCACGTTCAGAAGCAAAATCGATAATCAAAGTAGATCAATTAATTTTGTGAATCATATATTTCTCAATATGCAATGAATTGTAGTATTTGTTGAATAGCTTAACTTAAAGGGCTAAATGTTTTTTTAGTATCAATGAGAAAATTAAAGTGATGTATTTTGTATTGGTTTGTAGTATAGCCAATGTCTTTTTATTTATTTATTTATGGGTTACATGTATGGAATGGATTTGTAGAGTTTAAAGTCTGGTTAACTGAACTAGAGTTCGATTCTCATTCTTTTCCAAACACACACACACACACACACACAAAAAACATTCCTCTTCCAAGCCCCAACCCCCTCTCCCTCCCTCCCAAAAAAAATCGAGAAGAGTTATGGTAGGGGAGTGATTTGAGAGGTATACAAGTGTAGGGTTGTGAACAATCCATGTCACATCTACACACACTCTACTATGTGAGAGAGAGTGTGTGTGAATTAATCACAACCTCTACTTAGTAAAACAAATAAATATATATATATATATATATATATATATATATATATATATATATATATATATATATATATATATATATATGTGTGTGTGTGTGTGTGTGTGTGTGTGCATAAAATGAAATGATATGATACATGTTTCACATTCTCTCTCCTACTCAATTACAACAAAAAAAA
This sequence comes from Gentiana macrophylla, assembly GCA_026214975.1. Classification (NCBI taxonomy): domain Eukaryota; kingdom Viridiplantae; phylum Streptophyta; class Magnoliopsida; order Gentianales; family Gentianaceae; genus Gentiana; species Gentiana macrophylla. The sequence goes on along the minus strand of CM047809.1, from coordinate 112,587,880 downwards.
AATACAATTGATTTAAGTATCAAAAGATCATAATTTTTTAAAAATACTTTTCCGTTTTTTCTTCTTCTATATTCTGACATCCTATTTGATATTTTCCGTTGTCATTTTTATGTCATCTTCATAAACAAAAAACATAGAAATAGTGGAATAGAAAAACTGTGGAATTTAGGTATCTTCCAATATAAAACATTGTAACGAACAATGAATTTGGGGCGGATTCGTCCTAATACCCAATTTTTTTGCCACTGTCTTAATTCATATTTTTCCCTCTTTCTTGTCCTTTATTCTCATTCTCCTTGCTAGATTCGGTAAGGAAAGTGGTCGCTAATGAATAAACGCCTATGAATTTGGATCTAACACTCCTGTAAAAATAATTTAAATAAAAAAAATAGCATTTGGATCTAACAATATCAATCAACATAAATACAGTAACTATTCAGACATATCATCCTCTATCAAATATAGTGATTAACTCAACTTATCAATTTTGCCACATCTCAATTCTATATCATGGTAATGTTTTCTTAGTTAATTTAATAAAAGAAAGTGTTGGATAAATTTCAATAAAAATAATAATGGAGGAAAAATCCGAATAGCCATGTGACAAATGAACAGATCGGTTCGGTGAAAGGTCAGAACCAAATAAGGGTTGCACATGTTCGGTTGAATCATTTTGAAAAGATGCAACCGGCAGTGAATAGCCTCCATTTTTGCCTATAAAATCCCTGCACTAATAATGAAAATTTAGACAGATTTTCTGCACTTTTGCATACCAAAATTCTGCCAAAAATAAAGCATTGTTCACATCCTTTTGAATAAAAATTGGCATACGGTCAGAGATATTCAAGGTCGGATCAGTTCGTTGTTTGTTCACATATAAGTGCAAGACTAGAACAAGGTAGACTGTTGTATGTTGGGAGACATCTTGCCATATCCGTGTGCACGTAGTCGGGGCAATAATGTCTTAAGGACAGAGTTCTAAACTCGCCTCAGTCTGAATAAGTTTTCGTTTTACTCTTGCTTTCTGCATTTTTTGTTTCAAATGTGTTGCAGTAATTTTATGTGTGAATAAAATTCGTTCTTCTTGTGTGTTCTGCTTGATTAGCAATCTGCTTCTTCAGTTATATGTTATTCAATTTTCAAAAAGAAATAGAAGACCGGTACTAAATAATTTTTTCTAACAATCTTAAGACATTATTTTCGTTGTTCGTCGAGAAGAATAACAATTATAAAGGAACGAAATGTAGTAATTTTCGAAGCAGTGAACCTTTCTGTCTGCATCTTGTATGTTGTCTGATATGCACAACTTATTTTGGATAGTGATATATTTATATCTATGCAATGAAAAATATTGTAAGACAATATGTTCATGTCCCTTTAAAAAAAAATTAAACTAATATATATATATATATATATATATATATATATATATATATATATATATATACACACACGTGATTTCAATTTGATGTGAGAAAGGTATATTTCTTTGTTGCGTTTGGTTTTCTTCCAATGAGTTCGTATTAGTATGAAACCAAATTTCATAATATGTTTCACATTGCTTGTCGCAGAACCTGTTGCATGCGTCCTTTCACATGCTAGTGAATAAACTATTTTATCTTCTCCGATCTGTATAGTTACTTCACTCAAATTGAATTGGTTTATTCTCCTTGTTGTATGTGGTGTATATTACATAACATTACTTAATGGTTTATACCCATACGGAAAGGGATCACTTGTCTCAATTGTGGAGTCATCATTGCCGAAATTGTGTTCGGTGGAAGGAAGGTGAGTAATTGTTGATTTATCTTGTATTGATTGTGTTCATGTTATTTGCTTAAAGTGTTCGTGAATTTTTAAAATTACGATATACCAATATCGGAAAAAATATGTATAACAGAGTCTGTTTTGCAAGTTTGATTGTTGATCTTCTTCTGTTTATGAACAGAAATGAAAGGAACATTGGAATCAACCATTTCATTGTCAATGGTGGTGTCAGAATGCAACACGGTTGGAAATTCCCGAGAATGGTTCGTAGACACAGGGCTACGCGCCATGTTTGTGCTATTATAGTCATGTTTTCGACTACCAAGTAGTGGAATGGGAAAAAATTTCATGGAAATTCAACCAGTTCTAAGGTTGAAGGCCAAGGAAAAGTTGTCTTGAAGATGACTTCTGGTAAACTTTTGGCTCTGAACAATGTGTTGCACGTGCCTGACATTCGTAAAATTTGGAGTAATCCAGTTCCGGTGCAAATAATTGCAAGGGTCAGAAAAGAAAGTTCAAGGTTCTAAGGGCAATCAAGTGGCTAAGTCATTTAATGGTAAGTACTTTAATTGCGGGAAACAAGGACACCGCAAGAATAAATGCCGAAAGCATCGGAAGATTGAACAGTCAAACGTGGTAGAAATAGTCACCGAGACTATGAATGAATTGAATTTATCCGCGTGATGATTGCATGACCTTGGTGAATGAACTTCTTTTGTTGAATTTGAAATTCAAGTTATGATTTGTAATAGACAATTTAAATTTATACATTATTATTTTGTGTAATATTTTTATAAATTTGTATGTAGGTGTTTGAGTCAACACCTTAATAATGTATCTGTCATGATGACAGGCTATTTCTATGAATATATGTACATATTTTGTTGTTATATTCATATTAATTATAGATTTGCTTTCGGTTTTGTGATTACATTTCAAGATGTAAAGTTGAAGTTGTTTATGCGTTTGTTGATACGTTAAAATCAACATAATAAATAGGTTAATCAATTCATGGTGATCAAGGTGGAAATGTATGATTCAAGGTTTAATGAATTTTGTTTTGGTACCAACAACATTCATCAAATCGTTGAACTATACTTACCTTAATCAATTAATGTTGCGAAATGATGATGATTAAATGGAGGTTTACCCAAAACCTGTGGGGGAAGAGTATCCTCTTGATTTAAACTTCATCATATTCTTGGAAATGTGGGGGTGATTGGTAAAGGAAATTCACCTAAATAAAATGATACTCCCCCCGTCCCGCAATATAAGTCTTTTTAATTTTTTTGTGGTGTCCCAAAATATAAGTCTTTCTCATATTTTAATACAAGATTAATGCATTATTTTCATTTTCACACTAAACAATGCAATATTATAAGTCAATCCTAAAAACCAATGCACTATTTTGCTTTGAAATATTAAAAAATAACTCATTTATGATTTTTCTTCATATGTGTGAAAAATCCAAAATGACTTATAATACGGGACGGAGGGAGTATAATGAATGCAATGAAATGGGAAGGAGTTGAATACTTGAAAAGATGTTGCGTGTGGCTCAGACTCTGTCACTATTATTAGCATGCAATAGTCGGTAAGTGATAGAAAAGCACACAATAATACGGGAAATGGTAAGTCACGATTAACAAATCGTAGACATAATACCATTTATTAATTGATCTCTAATGGTTTGATTTCCTCGATTGTATAAAGTGAAAGAGAATCTTGCGGATCCGCTTATAAAAAAGGTTTAACTAGAGATCGGGTGTCAATTTTTGACAAACGGGATGGGACTTAACCCTATTACGCATGTTCCTTTATAATGGTAACCCAACCATAGTGACTGGAGATCCCAAGATCATGGTTCAAAAGGGACAACTAAGTTATGAGGGACAGTTAGCACTTACCCATTCTGTTAAGAACAAAAGCGCTTTCTGTGATTTTGTTAGGTTAATCATTAAGCTTTTAATGAATCATATATCTTGGTCAAGCCAAGTGGGGTATTGCAGAGTACTCTTTATAGGAGGTCACCTATGTAAGTGAAAGTGGGGCCGTTTCTGTGAGAATTTGAGGGTTGAATTCTCTAACACACTTTCTGAAACCAAGATGTTCCAGTGCCAAAACGGACACAACCATGAGAACTTCGAGAAGGCCAGGGGGTCTATTGTGTTGATATCGTTGTCTAGGAATGCACCAAAGCCTGAGCAGTTCAAGACCTAGTTCACTGCTTAGCCGAGTATATCCGATGGTATTCTACTAGGGAAGGTTCAAGGCAGCAAACCACCTCGCCCGATGCAATAGAACTCCGTTTGATATCTTTTCAGAGTCTACATTGCACTTGCATTAATTTTCATTCATGTGGGGGATTGTTGGATACATTTGAATAAAAATTAATAATGGAGGGAAAATCCGAATAGCCATGTGACAAATGAGTTCCATCAGTTCGGTGAAAGGTTGCAACCAAATAAGGGTTGCACCTGTTCGGTTGAATCATTTTAAAAGGATGCAACCGGTAGTGAATAGCCTCCATTTTGCCTATAAAATCCCTGCACTACCAATGAAAATTTAGACAGATTTTATGCACTTTTGCGTACCAAAATTCTGCCAAAAATAAAGCATTGTTCACATCCTTTTGAATAAACATTGGCATACAGTCAGAGATATTCAAGGTCGGATCAGTTTGTTGCTTGTTCACATCTAAGTGCAAGACTAGAACAAGGTAGACTGTTGTATCTTGGGAGACATCTTGCCATATCCGTGTGCACATAGTCGGGGCAATAATGTCTTAAGGACAGAGTTCTAAACTCGCCTCAGTCTGAATAGGTTTTCGTTTTACTCTTGCTTTCTGCATTTTTTGTTTCAAATGTGTTGCAGTAATTTTATGTGAATAAAATTCGTTCTTCTTGATTAGCAATCTGCTTCTACAGTTACATGTTATTCGATTTTCAGAAAGAAATAGAAGACCGGTACTAAATTACTAATTTTTTTCTAACAGAAAGTACATTATGTCCCTCTAAAAGAATATACATCATCTTCATAAACTTACCAGAGCCGACCCCGTGAAATTCGGAGCATTATACCACTTTGACGGACCGGACCCTCTTAATTTGGTGTACAACTTTATATTTATCTTTTCAAAAGTTTAAGAAATTAAATAAACATAAACATAATAATATAAACCTTTCATTATGAATACATACTCATATCTGGATGACATAATTTTAAATTAATTACTATATCCAAATCATTTTTCAAGCACGTTTAGCAGCAAAATCGCTAATCTAAGTAGAGCAATTAATTTTGTCCAAAATATTTTTCTCAACATGGAATGAATTGTAGTATTTGTTGAATAGCTTTAACTTAAAGGGCTACATTTTTTTTAGTATCTATGACAAAATTAAAGTGATGTATTTTGTAATGTGATGAGGCTGAATAATCCACCATCGATAAATCTGGGTCACGTGTAATCTAAGGATGACCTGTAAAGGGATCGAACGGCTCTAACTGAGCAAAGGATGGTGTCTTTGGTGTTTAATGGCTGAGTCCAAGAATGTATCTTGGATTGCCTACGTATCCTGTCTGAAAGTCCAGGAATCAAACCTTACGTAGTTCCTGGAATGATGTATTTATAGGCACATGTCCTTCCTCTGCCCTAAACTTAGGGCGGTTTGATCTATTGACATAATTACCCTTAAATGGGCCTTGCCCTCCTGCCCAAGCAACCTGTTGGATAGTGGGCCCTGGTGTCTGGACAGGAAGTCTCGGTCTCGACTCGATGCATGTCGACGTGGATGATCGAGGTAGGACACTTGCAGAATCCGCCTGTTGTTGTAGTTTCCGCCTATGTGTCTCGTATTCGATCCGACGCGTATAACTAGCATAGACTTTTCCATATGACAGCTGGACCAACCAGATTATTCCACGTGGAGGGGTGAAATCCCGTATCGTCATAAGCCCCCCAGATCGGAGAGAAGCTCATCTCGAATGCTGAGATCGGATCTGAAAATTTGAATAATCTTTTCGATCTGCGATCTTCCTTAGGCGGGAATATAGCTGTCCTTTCTAACCGATGTAGGTTGTCGTAGGCTGACGTCACACTGTACTAGCATTAATGAGTGCGAGAAACGAAGCGTTTTATCAGCCCACTACTCTTGATTTTCGCGTTACATATCTTATAACTGCTCCAAATCACCATTTCAAATCATTTAGAAGATTTCACAAGCATAAAAGGAGCCCCAGACTTTGCATTCTCTCATTTGCCATTATCTATACCTGTTTTATCAGAAAACGCAAGTAAGCCCCAATCTGCTCAAACTCTTCTCAGATTTTTCCTTTTTGCATTTATTTCTTGCATCTTTTCTTAGTTTCATGTCTAGTAGTGAGAGCGATTCTCAAAATAGGGAAGAGATTGTTGCGATAGAAGAAGAATCGGCGGAGGAGACGGTTTCTGAAGTTCCAACTGCTCCTGGTGAAAAAGTCACCGGAGAAGAAGAAGAGTCGTCCTCTCGACCTGCCGCCAGGCGTCAAACTAGGATGAAAGGCCAAGGGCCATACGACTGCATATCCAGTCTTTCTCAAGAAAAGGCTAAATCCATTTGTTCTCGATATGGCATTCCCTATTCATCTGAACATGTCAAAGTCTCACACGGTTAGTACCAGTTCGCCTGTGACCCCCCTGGGTTCTGCGCCATTTACGAGGCGCAGTTGAAGGAGGGACTTCGATTTCCTTTCGATCCGTCCCTCATTGCACTCCTCCAACACTACCAGATCTGTGTTACCCAGCTTGCTCCCAACGGGGTTAGGAGTGTAATGGGCTTTGTGTTGGCGTGTCGAATCGGCAAAATTGAGTTCTCGGTCCGGCTGTTCCGGCAATATTACGCAATTCAAGGTCTACAAGACGCCGGATGGTATACATTCTAGAGGCGCCCTTTGGTATTGGAGTTTGTTAGGAAGGTGACCTCATCTCAGGGGGAGTGGAAACCGCATTTCTTTTTTATCCGACATGGGTTGGTGGATATTGACATCCATACTTGGTATAAAAGGCCGCGGAAATGGCATGATCGGCTCGAATCGGACGTTCCCAGTGGGTGTGGGATTATCGAGAGCGTTCATCCCTACGTAGCGACTCGAAATCTGCATTCCTTGTATCCATTTGCTGACATTGAACGGCAGGACCGGGCGCCTATCTGGAACTCGATGAGGACGTTCGAGTTTTGTGTAGGATACTTCTTTGTTTTATCGAACCGTTATACTTGCATTTTCCTTTTTCAAGACCAACCTAGGTTTGTAATGATGTACTAACGCTGACTTATCTCTGTTTGCAGTGGAACATTTTTCAAAGCTGGAGGCAGTAGGGAAGATGCCCGATCCTAAGAAGACGGACCCCAGGAAAATTCAGGAACTGGCCGGTATCAGGTCGAAGAAGCCGGCGCCTGGTGCTACATCTGGGGGACTGAGGGGGTCAACCCGATCTTCTACCCCTATATCGACATCTGAGATTCTAAGAGGTCAGACCGACGAGGCTAGGGTGGCTGAGCAGACTGAAGAAGACCTCGTATCGAGGAAACGCCAGAAAACTACTGAAGTGCGACATGGGGTCGGGAAGGAGACCCGTAACCTTGCTCCGCCAAACTCTACCGATCCGATCCTTGGGATGAGTGTGGCTGAGATGGAGGCCATGACTCCGGAGGAGTTACATGACTTTATTATAAAGAGCCATCGAGCTGTGAGTCTCATTTTATTTTCCTTGTAGTTCGTGATTTTTTGTCTGTTTTTGACGTTAATGGTGTTCTTATTTATAGACTCGACTCGCTACTAAATTAGCTCTGAATAGAATCGAGTCTCCCTCGGCAGCTTTGGAGGAGCAGAAAGAGAGAATCGCTAAACTGGCCTCCGACCTTGAGAAGTTGAAAGCCAAGGCCAACAAGCTGGATGATCGACGCATGAAACTGGAGTCCGATCTGTCTAAAGCACAGAAGGACATATTCGACAGGGAAGCTGAGCTAGCGGCGGTGAAGTCGGAATTGGACCAAACTAGAGCCGAGTTGGCCGCATCTACTAAGGCTCGAGACGATCTTCAACTTGAGGTTGATAGCTTCACGACTTGCTTAGAAGCGGCTAAAAAGGACTTCTTGACGTCGGAGGAGTTCGATAATGACTTGGCGCTACTGATGAGTCAGGCCATGAAGGGGGGATTTTCGAACGCGTTGGATCAAGTCAAGATGGTCATCCCTGACTTTGAAGTCAACAGCATCGAAAAGGCATACTTGTATGATCCCGAGTCCATCCCCCGATATGGTCGATATATTACCGACTTCAAGGCTGGTGTGTCTCTCTATGACAAGTATGTGGTCCCTGCTCTGGATGGAGATGGAGTGGAGAACGACGGGTTGGACGAACAGGTTGACCCCAACGCCTCTACCTCAAATCAGCCAGCTGCTTGATGACTCTCTTTGATGTCACAGTTTTTATTGATCTGTTATTGAACCTTTTTTTTTAATTCGATCTGGTTGTATAATTTTGACATTTTTATTTGTTTCGACGTGTTTTTCTCCGATTCGACATTGTAGACTTTATGACTTTTCAATTTGCATTTTGTGATTTTTCAATTTAAATCTATGCTTTTCCATTGAATGTCTTTTGCCCTTTTATTGATCCTTTGCCCTTTTATTGATCCTTTGCCTAGGGTGTAGTCCTTTAGACTTAATTCCCTTGCAAATGTTGCCTTGCGGGGTGTAGTCCTTTGGACTTAATTCCCCTGTGGCCCCTCGAAGTGTGGTATGAGTACATGACTCATGGTACACTTGGATACGAGTCGATCTAGCACTGTACTGCCTTATTGGCTTGACTTGGCTTGGTCGGAGCTCGATTCGAGTATCCTGCTTATAAGGACATCGAATTATGAAATCCTTACTTGACTGTCGCACATCGTGGTGCTTATGATCGGGTCGAGTTAGGTATCCATCGTGGGATCTTCAAACCGCCTCGCATCGGGGCTTATTTGAAGGTCGGGAGTGATGTAAGCTCTGTCAGTGACTTGGCTTTCTTCACTATTTTGTTCTAACTCCATCGTGTCGATGGGTTGTAGCTCGAAAGTGATATAAGCATTGTCAGTGACTTGGCTTTATTCACTATGATATCGAATTTTGGTGTCGAGGTCGGATTTTGCGCTTTTTCTTCTGCCCTCCTTTTCTTTTTGACATGAGCTCGTAAATACAGCATAATTAAAAAAGAAAATTGCTTGGATAAAGACTATTGAAATAAATTGTCGTATCGACTTTTTACAAACAACTAGGAAAACAAAGTCGCAAATGTCATAAAGTGAAAGCAATTTAAACATAGTATTTTCTCAGGTTGGTAGCGTGCCAAGTTCTAGGTACCGTGCTTCCATCTGACCTACCCAACTGATACGATCCTTTAGGATGCACCTTCAGAATTTTATATGGGCCTTCCCAATTCGGCTCGAGCTTGCCTATTGGGTCCTGTCTGCTAGCTTCATTCTTCCTCAGTACGAGATCTCCTACTTGGAAGTATTTGTACTTCACCCTCGCGTTATAATACTGTGAGATCTTTCTTTTATAATTGGCCATTCGATATGCTGCGACCTCCCTCTTTTCTTCGATATTGTCCTTCTCTTGAAGCAGATCGTTGTCATTCGTCTCGACGTTTGATGAGCGTTTATTTCACCAAACAGATTTATAATACTCAAGACAACGGTGACTAAACAAGCTCTCTAACCGGCAGTGTACCGGGTCGATTGCGAGTAAAGCTACAGGAGTCCGAGGTCGATCCCACAGAGAAGATGTGCTTGTAAGTACCAAAGTGAACTTCAAACTTAGTCTAGGCAATCAAGTTGTTGGAATATTTATACACTACAATATAACTAAAGTGAATTAAAGCGGCGAGTCTAAAGAGAGAGAGAGAAACATAGCCGAACCATGATCAATATGACTAATCTCAACCCCGAGGGTTAACAAAACCAAAAGTGTGTAGTGAGCTAAACGTGCTCTTACATTCAATCTCACGGTGCGAACTCCTAAACCCGGTGTTAAGCGTCTGAACAACTCTCATCTAACACCTTGTGCCATGCTAAGGTCGAACAAATCTCTCCTAACATGTCATGTCTAGCACTAGAGCCGCTTAAGCGTAGAAGCGAGTAACCTCACGAGGAGCTCGGTTTAACGACTAAACCGAGACTACACCGCGATCCTAGAACCCTTTTCCCACACCCTCTCTCTCGAACAACTCTCAAGAGTGATGTGTGTGATATTTGACCTAGGTAGCTAATCTAGCTCAAATCCGTTATAACAAGTTCTAAGACGTGAAACATGCAAGAAACAACAATAAAACACACTACCCACTCCCAATTTCATCACCCAAAGGGTGATTTCATCACATATCACATGACCCGGCTATGGGGAGGAATTAACTACTCATTATACTAATTAAAACATGAAAGAAACAATGAATTAAAGACATAATAAGTAAAAGAGAGAAGAAATGTACCATTAAAGTGCAGAAATTCGAGTTTGGAGAAGGAGAGCACACAAGAGAGAATTACATAAAAGATGAAGACTTGTTGTTTGTAATGAAAATCTAATCTAAGAAATGAAAAGAGTGAGTTAGGGAGTCTTTGATCTACATAAAAAAGTAATGTAACAAACTATTTACAAAAATCGAGCAAAACCTAGCTAAGGGAAGGGAGAAAGTCGAAGTCCCTTATGAGTTGGGCTGAGGGGGTATTTATAGGTGGAGCAAAAATTCTGCAGCTTTTCACTTCGAACGCTGGTTTGAGAATGTGGAACATGCGTTTAGCTTCAAATTCTGGGCAGCTCCTTGCTTGTAACATGTGGAACGCATGTAACGCCCCGTTCCCGGATACCGAGCCCTTATCCGGAAATACGGCGTTCGGCACATATATGAATAAAATTTAATTCATTTATATATGTAAGCCTACAATCAATACAATCAAAGTGCGCGGAATTTAATGCTCGGGTAATAAATATCCATAAAGATACTAGAATACGAAAAGATACTAAAAGCTGAACGTGTATCAAAACATACAACGGAAGTCCCTCGAAAGTCCAAACGAAACGCTATGAAATAAGAAATAATGATGAACACACGTCATCCCAAAGTACTATGAACAAAGTATATAAAAAAAAGAGTGCAACATCGCCAATGTAAACAAAAGTGCAAAATGAAATATCAAGCTCAGAGATCCTCCTCAGGGACATACTCCTCGAAAAACTCGTACTCCTGTTCGCCTTCTCACCCCCAAGCACATATAACCAAAAACATGCACAAGGGGTAAGTATATAATACTCAGTAAAGAAGAGAAGTACGTTTAAGCTTAGAATATATAAGGTTGAACATTATTAGGTTTCAACTAAAAAGGCAAGACAGACTCGATTCTACGCATAAAGGTTACATCTCCCAATATGCCTAAATCAGAACTACTTAGCTTATCTTTGTTACAACATGCTATCAAGGTGGAGCGTGACATATTGAAATCTTCAGATACAATAACCCCGGAACGTATTGAAATCTTGAGGATACAATAACCGATTCGATAGTATATGAACATACGGCGATGCTATAGGCTGGCAGCCGATAGGACACTCACTTTGTGCTGTCTGTTCATACATCACGCTATAGATCTTGAGGATCTACCCAAGACCACATGGTGTTTAATCTTTTATCTAGCAAGTTGTGTTGTATTAGGTGATTAACTAACCATCCTAGTTCATTTAGATAACACATCCTTACATCGACACCACTCATCATGATCAAGAACCAATTCTAAACTTAAATAAGCTTTAAAGGTGTTATAATATAATAGTAGTACATTTATAAAGGTTTAAGGTTGATTAAACAACCCTAAATGATATTCGAAAGCCAACTTAAACGAGCTGGAAGACCAGCTCCAGGTGGACGCCCGTCGATGGACCCGCACGCCTGCCTCGAAGGCTCGGACGCTCGTCCAAAATAGTGGACGCCCGTCCGGACATCCCCTTTCAATCTCAGATCAAAATCGCACCTCAGACGCCCGTCCGAGGTTTCCAGACGCTTCGTCAAGGTTGGACGCCCGTCGAAAACCGGACCTTCGTCCGACACGGGAATTTCGAGAGAAAATCAAACGCGATCCTTCATCGTTTTCATTCGGTTTTCAATTAAAAACCCACTCTTTCTCAGCCTAATCGTGTCGAAATAACCTACCATCCATACCAAAACATCATCCATCTCATAGACATCAATTTAACGCAATTTAAATCCCCAAAACAACAAGAAAACAACACAATTACCACATATTCAAAAACTGAAACGTAAGGGTTTCTCCTTACCTAAATGCAGCCACCAACCAGATCAAAACTCGAGAAAAGGCTGCGCAACACAACCAAACCGAAGGCAAAACGTCATCCTCTACACGACGATTCCAACTCTTGAATTTGCTCGGAAAAACGATCAACCCTTCCTTTGATGGTTGAAGAACTCTTCTAGTCTCTCCCTTTCTTTCTCATTTTGCGCAGAGAGGAGGGGAAACGTGAAAACCGATTTCTAATTAGGTTTAGGAGATTAGTGTTAGGTTAACCTTAAATACCCACTTCCAAAATAAACCCCTTTTACTAAAACACCCTTGCTTAACAAAAATCGGTTTTCTCTCTTATATAACAAAATATATATATATATATATAAATATACTTCAAATCGTTTAATTAAATAACCCGAAAAACCTGAATTTGTTAAAAGACTCTTTTACCCTTTTCCGAAAAGTCGGGATGTTACAACGCACGTTTGAAATGGTTCAAACGCAAGCGTTTGATTGGCTTACTGGAACGCTGGTTTTGGACAAACTCTTAAACCAGCGTTTGGAGGGGTGTACTCTGTTCTACTTTGGCAACTGAACGCTGGTTTGGAGCTTGGAACGCTAGTTTGAGACATGGAACGTTGGTTTGAGACCTGGAACGCACGTTTGAAGCTTGGAACGCCCGTCTGGGTTTTCTGGACGCCAGTCCAAGACCCATCTCCAGTATTTTGCTCATAACTTCACTTATAGGGCTCCAAATGAGGTGATTCAACATGCGTTGGAAAGCTCTTTCAATCCTCTACAACTTTCATGAAGACCACGAGTCCAGAAAATGCTTCAAAGTGTGGCTAAAATTCCCATGAAGTGAGTGGTTCCGGTTTCGTTGATGATTCTTCACTCCACTCTTGTGCTACGAACATGTCCCTTTGTCCAAAACCTCGCCTTCCGGGTCCTCGAGTCACCTAGGCCCTACAACATCATAAACGAACAAGACAAACAAACCATTCCGGAGGGTAAAGGTGCTCGGAATGAGGTTAATATCAATAAAAAGAGGTAGTAAACCATCAAAACGACGGAATTACTCCCCGTGCTATAAACTCACGATGTTACCCTAAAGATGGTCTAAATACACCAAGAAACATGCTAAAAGTGGGATGAATGGGGGTAGAAAATGCACCGGAATCACGTAAATTTGACTCCCATCAACGTTATATGCCAAAACTCGAAGTGAGGATAGTCCGATCTCTGCAGGTATTACTGCTTCGCATCCATAAGCCATGGCAAAAGGAGTCTCTTGTGTGGCCGAATTAGGTGCTGTTCGATATGACCACAGAATACTTGGTAAGCCGAAATGCCCAATCCCGACCTTCATCTTCTAGTCGCTTTTTCAAACCGAACTTGATCGCGCTCATAGTCGCTTCGACCTAACCATTGGACTGAGGTCGGGCCACTGAGGTGGTTCGATGTTCGATCTTGAATTCCTTGAGCCAATCCTGCACTCGGTCATCTAGAAATTGAGTCCCATTATCAGATATCAGATACTTAGGAATTCCAAACCTGCACAAAACATTTTCCCATAGAAACTTCTTGATGGTTTGAGCTCTGATATCAGTAAGAGCTTTGGCTTCAACCCACTTCGTGAAATAATCCACCGCTACTACAACATACTTGAAATTAACCGGAGCTCGAGGCAGAGGTCCGACTATATCGACCCCCCATTCATCAAACGGCCATACCGATTCGATGGCATTCATTTCTCGTGCTTGCTGGTGAGTCACCACATCGTGTACCTGGCAAGCCCTGCAACTCATAACTAATCGATTGGCATATTTTTGCATGGATGGCCAGAAATACCCTGCCAGTTTGCATTTCCTTGCCAACATTCGAGCCCCGCAATGATTGCCACAAACTCCTCGATGTATTTCTTCAAGAAGGTAAGCCCCTTCGTCTTCCGATGCGCATCGCATCCAAGGTGTTACAAATGATTTTCGGTAAAGAACATAGTCGAATAGAGCATACCTGGAGGCTTGCAGTCGGATCTTTCTGCCTTGAGACTTGTCAGACGGGAGGATTCCATCTTTCAAGTACAGAGCTATAGGGTCCATCCATGTCGATCCCTGAACCACTGGTTGCACATCGACTTCATTGTAACTTCGCTCTGCCAACATTTCCACCAGAACCTTCTTTTTTGATTTAAAATTCGACGCGAGTTTAGACAACGCGTCGGCCCTCTTGTTCTCACTTCGTGGCACCTGCTCGATGTGAACTATTTTGAATTTCGACATTAAACTCTGGACAACTTTCAGATAACTCTTCATTGATTCTTCCTTAGCTTCATAGTCACCTCGTATATGATTCACCACAAGCTGAGAGTCGCTGTATACCAAAAGATTTTCGACTCCCAACTTCGATGCTAGCTTCAAACCCGTGATCATGGCCTCATATTCGGCCTCGTTGTTCGTGGCTTTGAACTCGAATCGGAGTGCATATGGGAACTCTTCCCCTTTCGGGCTAACCAACAATAAACCAGCTCCAGCTCCTACTTTACTCGAGGCACCATCGACGTGGATGGTCCATTGTTCTTCTGATGATTGCTTTTCCTGCTCCAATTGAATCGATAACCCTTCAGCTAGGAAGTCTGCTAGAGCCTGACCCTTGATGGCGGTACGTAGTAAAAACTCAATATCATACTCTGCTAGCTCGACAACCCACTTTGCTAACCGACCCGATGTCTCGGGCTTTGTCAGAATTTGCTTCAAAGGCTGGTCAGTGACCACAACAATGGGATGTGCTTGAAATACGGCTTCAATTTCCTTGATGCATGAACCAGACCCAATGCCAATTTCTCAGCAGGCGTATACCTGATCTCGGCTCCATGCAATGCCTTACTTACAAAATAAATTGGAGTCTGCCCCTGGTCTCCCTCTCGAACCAACACTGCGCTCACCGCCTCTTCGCAGATTGCCAGATAAACTAAGAGTTTTTCTCCTTCTCGAGGTGAGGACAGTGTCGGCAAATCAGATAAATACTCTTTCAGATCATCAAACGCTTTCTGACATTTCTCATCCCACTGGAACGGACTCGCCTTCTTCAGTATCTTGAAGAAGGGCAGGGCCCTCTGCGCTGATATCAACAAGAAACGATTGAGGGCAGCCATCCGACCTGTCAATCGTTGTACTTCCCTTACGTTATGAGGTGCGGGCATGTTTTTCAGAGCCTCGATCTTATCTGGATTAGCACGAATCCCATCTCTTGATATCATATAGCTTAAGAATTTTCCAGATCGAACCCCGAAGGTGCACTTCTTTGGGTTAAGATTCATTTTCGCAGCCCGCAGCACCTCGAAAACCTCTCTAACATCGTCAATAAATTGTCCCACGGACTTGCTCTTGATCAACAAATCGTCCACGTAAACCTCCATGTTCTGACCTATCTGTTCTTTGAAAATTTTGTTGACTGTCCGTTGATAGGTGGCCCCTGCGTTTTTCAAACCAAACGGCATTGTCACAAAACAAAATGTTCCAAACTCTGTTATGAAAGCGGTTTTCTCTGAGTCTCGGGGGTCCATGAAGATCTGATAGTATCTTCTATACGCATCGAGAAAAACAAACACCTCGAAGCCCAGAGTCGAGTCGACTAACTGATCGATCTTCGGGAGCGGATACGAATCCTTTGGGCATGCTTTGTTAAGGTCTGTGAAATCTACGCACATTCGCCAGCTTCCATCTGGATTTTTAACTAACACAGGGTTGGCTAACCAATCTGGGTAAAACACTTCTTTGACGATCCCAGCGATCAACAACTTGTCAACTTCTTTTCTTACCGCTTCCTTCCTCTCGGGAGCAAGGTTCCTCTTCTTTTGCCGTATCGGCTTCATTTTTGGATCGACATTGGTGATGCATCGCAATATATCGCCGATAGGCTGGCATATCATCTGCTTCCACGCGAACACATCTCGATACTCGACCAGGAGGTCGACCAAGGCTTTCATGTCGGGGTGTGACAACCACTTCCCGATCTGGACCCCTTGGCTCTCTTCTTCCTTCCAGACACAGATCTCTTCTGTCGGATCGACAGAGACCCAGCTTCGATCCTCCTCCTCTTCCGGTATCAATTCTTCAACCAAGACTTGTCCAACTCCTTTTCCCTTGATTGTGACCAAGCTACAATTTCTGGCCACCTCGATGTCTCATTTTACCTCATGGGTTCCATACCAGGTGGGGAACTTCATGCTGTTGTGGAATGTCGAGATGATGGCTCTGAGATCGTATAAAGCTGGACGGCCTAATATCGCGTTATACCCCGATGGGGCCTTAACTACGACATAGGTCATCTCCATGGTCCAGCCTTTTTCTCCGTCTCCGACTGTTGTCAATAAGTTGATTGACCCGACAGGGTGAATAGCTTGCCCTGTGAATCCAAATAGAGGGGTAGATAATGGCACGATGTCTTCGTCCTTCAACCTCATGGCTTTGAAGGCCGAGTAATAAAGAATGTTAACGGCACTTCCACTGTCGACGCAGACTCTCTTTATCCGACCTCGGCTTATCACCGCCTCGATAACCAACCCTTCACTATGGCTGTGCGAACTTGGGATATCATCTTTGGGTCCATAACCCACCTCCGTTGTGAACCTCAGTTTCTTCGACTCCTTGATCATGCGAAGGCTCTCGATTTGGATCGAGTCGTCGACCACCCTCGCTACAATCGTGTTGACGTCGTATCCGACGCGGTTATCTCCGTGAGGGTCTCGATTCAAATCTTCTCGACGATCATCCCGTCGGTTATCTCTGTAGGTCGGCTCAGATGATCTATCCCGTCGTCTCTGATTGTCTCGACACGGCGATCGGTCTTTCTTCCCGTTGTAACTCTTTCTTTTGTACTCGCGACGACCCTTGGGCTCGTCTTTCTCTGACCTGTCAATCACTTCATGAAGTAACAATTGTGAAACACAAAGTAACATTAACACGTGAAGTAACAATTTTAAAGTAACAATTGTGATTTTTGTCATTTATAATCATGAAAATATTAGTCCTTTCAGACCCATTAATTAAAATTTTTGTCCTTATGGCCCCTTCCCCCTGTATATTATCCATCAGTGCATTAAATGAATTGATATTTAAACAGAAATACTATTTTATATATGTGTAAACATAAAATCGTCGTAGTAATAATTCAACTTTATTGGGCTTAGGGCACTACGTTAACATTACATCAAGCCCAAAACGCCGGTGGCCAAAGCTATAATTAAGACAAACAAAATCCCTTACCTATCGTCGCCCGCAGTCACCGCCGAAATCCGGATCGCCTCTCTGCTGGAGAAGATCAGCGATCAACGACTTAAACCTAGTTGTTTCTCTTTTTTACCTCATTCCGTAGTAAACTCATAGAACTCATTTAATTTATATCGCGAACGTCATCACACCCAAACGGATGTTATTCTGGAAGGTTGAAATTAAGTTGTGGTGCCGATGTTGCTGATCATGGCTAAGAGAATGCTTTCTATTTAGGTATATATCATGTGTCTCGTTGTGGAAAACGATTATTTATTAGTTGGGTGGCGTATACAATCTTTATCGTGAAGATATCCCTGATAAATGTGTGGTTGAAGATTGAAAAGAGGCATTGTTAATGGCACCACAGTCGATCTACTCGGACACTACACTTCGTAAAAATTTCGACTTTCTGAGAGATCGAAATACATTTCAACCAACGTCAGAATTAAATTTATGCACAAAATTGACTCTGCTAACGGTACTATATATATGTTCATAAGTGTGATAATTTTTATAATATATTTCAAAACATGTCTCGTAGATAATGTAGATTTTTAAATCTACATTTAACCTATAATCGTACCGGTGAAAGATAATGTAAATGTCGTAATCTTTAAACAAGATTGTAGAATATGAATGTTGATTTTTTTTCATAATGAATTTATATTCTTTAAATTTCTCAAAATAGGATTCTAATTTTTTTTTTTTTGCAAGACTAAATAAATTATTTGAAAGGGATTCTAACTTATTTTAATGAATACATTAAATATATTTTTACTACAAATAATACGATTTGTACATTGAAAATTTGATTGGTATCTTCACCCTAATTTTTATTGGCACATTCTGTGGATTGTAAGAAAAATTGAAAGTCATGGGACAGGTTTTAAAACTTAAATGTGTTCATTATATTTTTTATACATTGTGTTCACTACGTATGTCACTACGTATTTATCATTCTCAATCATTTTAGATTAAAGCATGTCATTTACAACCTTTAACCTAATCGGAGTTGAACTCGTAACAGTTACGTTGAAACATGAAATAGCTAGAGGAAAATTAAGGCATTTGACCGTATTTGAGACTATATTATTGAGAATATTAGATTTTAATTCACTTTCCGTCCTGTAAATAAATTTTAATCAGGTTTATATTTATTTTTATTGATTTTTTTAGCTAGAGGAAAATTAAGAACAAAACATTTTCATCCAGGATTATTTTTACCCTTCTACAATACTACTCTGTTCATTAAATCAAAACTCATCCAAAAAGGCGCTCTCGTGAGATGCTCAAATTTTATCCTAAAATACAATACTACTACTGTTCATTAAGTACTTCCAGAGAGAGCCCAAATTTTATCCCTAAAATAATATAGAATAATACATATCCCTATTTTACAACATCTCAATTCAAAAACTCTACAACAAAGATCCATATCCTTATCCCTATAACATTTGAATAATATTAAATAATATATATTCTACCTTACAACCCTATTTATATCATTAAATATTTATTATTTCACTCTAAGAAAGATCACTATTCATATCTATATAATTTTAACAATTAAATATGTTTAGAGAAATGAATAGTGCGTCACAAAGAGGGATCTTATTTGCTCATATCCCAGAAATAAATAGAGATAGAAGCTCGCTTATAGGAATTTATTTGAAGACAACTCTATTTTCTATCTTTATTTTAGGGATAGAGACGCGTGATATAGAACTACAGGAGTGACCTTAAACCTCTTATGCCTTCTGCCACCAACCACCAGTGGCAATCTCCTCCATTTTTATCGAATATCCGCCTTCAAACTGCAATTGATGTCTCCTTTAAGCCTGGCTTCTCTCCCCCTCCATACCGCCGGACTCACCTATAGCACCACCGATTCCGCCAGGTGCGGTGGAGATCCGGTTCAGAAGAGGATCGAAACGTAGAAGAATGCAATTGAAGGTACTGTTATGATTTTGTGCACATTTTAGCTAAATCTGAATGAACGCGCGTTCTCGATTCGAAAACTTTGAACAGCTGCTTGCTTGTTTCTTTCGAATCTAGATGTTGCTGCAATTTGATATTGATATTGAGTTTGAACAAGCATCTAGCGAAGATTTGTATTTTAGTAATACACCGCAGTCATGGTAGTATCGACATTGTAACAGATCGGTGTTTTACCACCTTTTTTTTCTCTGTTTTTTTTCCCGACAAATTGATGCCCGTCCGTTTAAACTTTGGAGTAGATATTCTGTTGCATTGTTTTTTTGGACAAAAAAATGAAAATGTGAAATGAAGGATTTTCTTGATCTTATGGATCTCTGGCCTTTGCTTTTATTCTGCAAATGTAATTTTGATCATTTCAACATTCTCTTAAAAGTGTTTGATTGGCGAGTCCACCACTCCCCCTAAAAGTGTTTGATTGGAATTAAAGGGGCGCCTTCTGTGAGCTTTTTGTGAAGAATTACGGACCCAAATAACCACCATCTTGCAAAAATTATAATATAGTAAGACAACCTGCTATACTTATTAATTGGTTAGCATAAGGTGTAGTTCTTTTGGTTTTTTGTTGATTTTTACTGAATTAAATGAATTGAAATATGATTGTACCGGAGTACATGAACCGAAGTTCGCTTCTACTTAAGTGAAGGAACCGAAATATGCTTCTCGAGGAACAAGTTATTTGGTGTATCACTTGGTCCTTAGTGTTGTCTTTTTGGTTGCTTCGTCTACTTAGAATCGTTTACTAAATAGAACTAGTCAGTGACAATAAAGCTGTTGAACAACTTATAGTGCATTGGTTGGGCACCTTCGTTTATACAGCTTATTGAATAAGACATTTTGGCTTGTGTAAGCTTGGGAACTTCTGCTTTATTAGTTCAATCACACAGTTTAGAAGAAAAAGGTAGAATGGTTAATTGTAAATGCTGGACTATATGTTGATATCATCTTGAACCTCAATAGGACTTTTCTTGTATGATTGTATACCAGAAATTTTTCTCCGAATTTATTTATAGGTTGGATATCTTACCCAAAGGACATTGCTATTTACAAAGAATGTCCTGATTTTTTCTTCCCTCTTGGTTAATGGCTCATTCATCATGGTTATGCTTGAAGGTCATTTGTGATTTTGATTGATCTTTGTGACACAAGCAGAGATTAAATTGTTCAGAATTTTCACTGTGAGAACAAAGTCTCAAAAATAGCACTTTCACAACAAAGTCAGGTTTCTACGGGGGGGCTGTTGCTAGTGGAAATGGTAATTCAGAGTCTGTTATAGGTACAATTTGACTAATTCAAAGGTAAATAACACTTCTAATGTTTCTGTTTTGGACATTTCAAGTGTTATATATTTTGAAAATTAATTCGCGTATTGAGTCTGGAAATTCGTGTATTGAGTCTGGGACCGTTCCTCTGGCAACTGGGGTTGAGAGGAATCCCAAGGCAGGTATTGAAACTGCCATGGTAGGTATTGAAGCTACAATCGTCAACTCTTTTGATAACCATGAAGTTGAAACTAATAGTTCTGTTTTTTTTTCGAGAGGATTAATAGTTCTGTTGAGAACAGAAATAATGGTAGGTCTATTGTGGTTGATCATATTGGTGATCCCACAGTTTAAGGTTTGGTTTAAGGATGCATCTATGATGTTTTAAAGAAGATTGATTGTGTTTTTTACTTAGTTCATATCATAATGGTTTCTAATAGACTAGTGTTACTTTGTTGGTGTTACTGTGTCATTTTCAGCCATATATAAGCCAAATATAAGGCTGAAAATTAGATTTTGGAGCAAAAAATAAAGTGTTTACAGGTTCAAAAACTTGAAATACTTTTGTTGACTTTATGTTGTTGCCTTCTTCTACTTTTTTCAAATATACCTTTAACAATACAATGTTGCAATGTTTTTTTTTTCAAAAAAGAATCGATAGTAGTGTGATTCAAACCTCCTCCCTTACATCGGAAAGAATACTAAAGATGATATTTCAGTCATTAATGGATAAGAAATGCAATGAATATTTGTTTTATGTGGTCATTAGTAATGAAAAGTGTTTTGAGAAGTTGAAGAGGAAAACAGAATTGGTTGTATTATTGCAGGCATATGATGTCTTTATTTGGTTTTAATCTTTCTTTGTATTCCACTATTTGTTATGGTGTGGTTTTGGCCTAGGTGGTTGAATGTTGTTGATTCAAATGGTTATGTTTGTGTTTTTTTGTCTTTAGAAAATTGGAGGAGCCTAGATTATCAATTGATGAGGCCGAGCTGATGCTATTTGATGCATTTTCTGCTTCATACATCTTTCATGGTGTTTGATGTGGTGCGGGTTTGAAGGATGAAGGTCCATAGATGGTAAAACAGACTGCTTTCGTCTTCAACAACTTGTAGAATGTTTTAGTTTCATTGATAGGCTTTTGGATTACATCCAATAGTATTAGGCTTTTATTCTCTTGATTCCCGGAGTTGAATCTCCATAATGCTTTGATAGATTGTTTCATTCGATATCAAGCATTTTTGATAGATTGTTGTATTACGCAATGTTAATAGTGATATTTTGTATGTTAATAGTCATCGTTATTCTTTTGTTGTTATTGTGCCATTATTACAGTATTCATCAGAACGCCTGCGATAAAATTCGGTTTTCAAATACTACGTCGAAAAGGTATCAAATGAGGTCTCAAAATAAAGATAAAAGATATATGAACTTTGGTGAAACAATTTTGATGATCGGTGTTTAAATCAAAAGTTACGATCGTTTATAAGAAAAATAATCAGGTTAATGCAAATATTTTTTCGCTCAAATTAAGAAAAACGTCGGGAAGGGTATCGTATTTGGACTCAAATTAAAGAGAAAAAAAAATGAATTTTGATGAATTTTTTTTGATGATCGGAATTTTAAATCAAAAGTTGCGGGTGTTTAAAAAAAGGAAAAAAAGAAAGAAACAAACCTGAATATATGCGCGCCGTGTTAACTGAATATATACTGAATATATGCACGCCGTGTTATTAAGGGATAATTTTTTCCGTCTGATTTTTTTTTCCCTTTTTACAACTAAAGAAAAGGAATGTGTCTTATTTATTCATTTTATAAATATTTTTATCATTTTCCCTCGATCCCCTATATTATTTTATTATATAATGTTGACTTTTACATGGTAAAAGGTGAAATAAGGAGAAAAAGAGGCAGAGGAAAATAAAGAGTAATAATTTAAAGCAAGACATGCAAGTAAACCACATGTCATGGATGCAGAGTAGGATGCCGTTGACGTATATACTACCGGCCAATATACAAAAATGGCATCTAGCTTAATAGTCAATTCACTTGGTAAAATGTACATTTAGGTATAATGCTACCATTGTAACGCTTCGACATTTAGGTTTCGCAAGAATATACATTTCTTTCTTTATCGAAGTTATATTTACAAAACATTATTTATTGTGTTTTCTAAATCTATTTTATTTATTGAATGGTAGGAGTATGAAATCGGCATTGCATTAATTATATTAGTGATGTTATTATCGTTTTGATATTAAAATCAAAAGATTAACTTCTCCTCATGATATATATGTTTTGTCAAGTCACGACAATTAAAAAGAAACGGAGGGAATAATGAATTTAATAATAACTCAAATCTATTGATAACGTCGAAATTATCACGGTGGTGTTTGCAGTGGTTTATTGGTGGATATCTTGCTGTTTGTGAGTGTTTATGCCTATGGTGCACAACGGTGAAGGTGAACTATATGAAGATGATACGAAGAACAAGGCAGTGAGCTCAGTGTTCGACGAATTGGCAGAGTTTGGTTTGATTTGTATAATATTCGATGATAAATGATTTACATTGAGCCCATATATATAGGCAGATTGCTGAAGTCAATTAAGATAAGTATGACAAGACATAATCAAGCATGATTTGACGTTAATTAAGCTAGACAGCTATTATGCCGGCTTCGTGATGAGTGGACCCGGCACTTGACCACTCCGCTGCGCCTGCCTTGTATCTTTGTCATGTTTGAATCATGTTCGCCTAGATGAGCAGGCTTGGTCCGAGCTGTCGGACTCGAGAGATGATGGGCGGACTGGCCGGCTCTTATGTTTCGTATTGCACGGTGAATGGCGAGTTGAAGGCTTAATGATCACTGGCCGTTGCCTACCTGGTGACGTGGGTCGCAAGGATCTTAAGCAGACGTGTTCATGCCCGGCCCGATCCGGCTAATGATGATGCAGACTTGTTGGGCGGAGGTCCCTATCTCGTTATTGGGCCTATGTACGGGCCTAAAACAGATCTGCGGGTTCTTTTACGGGTTTGGCATATCACCGTCAATGACGAATCCATGTTATCAAGGGTAGTGGCAATTTTTTTAACCCGAGTTACCTACATTACGTGTTTAACATTATATCTTAGTAATGTTTCTTTCAAATTGTCTATTTAAGATATTATTACATTCTTCCCCTCTTTAAGAACCGACGTTCTCGCCACGACTTCAAGGCAACGCCCACCATTTCTCGTATATATCTTGACGCTTAATTTAATCTGATAGTAGGTTGTGATACCATATGTAACGCTTTAAAACTTAGAACTACCAGCACTATTTGAATTATAGTTGATCAACAACTATTTAAGTTCATTGTCATTACTTAGTGTAATTTGGTTGACTCATGCTACAAAACACATTGACTATCTCCAATATAAACCTTTTAAAAGGTTTATCATCCCTCCACATCATCACATTATAAACCTTTTCTTTATAAACATTTTTTCTACAATCATAAACCTTTAAAAAACCTTATAGCGTGGGCCACTCTACATAAACCTTTTTTCTACACCAAAAAAAAAAAAAAAAAAAAAAAAAAAAAAAAAAAAAACCATGAAACATGAACCGGTTTGTATGTACAAACCTTTTGCAAAAACCTTTTCACCCCAAAAACCTCCCAACAAGCAAAAAACCTTTGCAAAGGTTTTATCAAACAAAAACTTTTTTCACTATCTCCCATTTGGAGATGGTCTTATGTTAGTCTCAACATTGGTGGCGTTAACAAAAATCGTCTTTTTAATAAGAGATATTATGATCAAAGTGATATATGTGAGACTGTAGATTAGAGAGTGTTATGTAATTAATTTAACCAAAAAGTATGATTTGTTATTATCCATTTGATATGATGTTCTTATTCACCATTTGTGGTAAAATTTTATTTAAAAAAATCCATGAAATACAAGGTAGTAGTCTTGAGTTGACGTACTTTTATCTATCAACAATAAAATTATAAGTGGCCTTGGAACTTCTGTTGTGGATGAACATCAATGTAGTTGCTTAAATCATCCGCATAATGCATCTTCAAATTATGACTGATAGAGGTTCTAAGCTGTTGGATGGTATTCTCATAAAAGTGAACTCCGGATTTTTGTGTACTTACCTTCTGCCCAGAGATCGCACAAAAATCATCCAGAACGGTCTTGATGGTATCAGCTTGGTTCACTATAGTTGCCCCTAGCAAAATTAAATCATCTGCAAAGAACATATGGCTCAAGGGTGGACCAGACCTGCCGACTTTCACTGGTTTCCAATTACCAACCTGCAAGGATTTATCTATCTTCTAGCTAAGGACCTCCATGCAAAAAACAAAAAGATAAGGGCATGAGGTTCCCCTTGTCATAGAGCATTCGCATCAGCGTTTCTTAACAGATTCTCCACTTTACAGACTTCAACACCATTTTTATCTGCTTTACTAAATATTTAACACACTAAATAATTTTTTTCACGGGGTCCGAAATATTTTCTATAGGTAAAATGTCTATTTTTATTTTTAACGAGTGCATGGACCCCTTTTTACATCAACGTAGATCCTTTTATATATATATATATATATATATATATATATATATATATATATATATATATATATACATAGAAATTAGCGCACAAGAGACAAAAAAATTAATAAATGGATCTGGAAGGACAATAGTAACATTTTCATGATTATAAAGGACAAAAATCACAATTGTTACTTTAAAAGACACAAGACACGACACGACACGCTCCGACACGCTTCGACACCGTGTCCGACACCGTGCCGGCTGATTAAATTAATATTATTTAAAATTTAAATATCCGACACGCTTCCGACACACTGCCGACACTTAGGGGTGTACAGATAAATTGGAAAACTGGACTAACTGATTGGATTGAACCGAACCGAACTGAAAATAAAAAACCGCAGTTTTTCAGTCGGTTTTTTTATACGAATAAACCCGAACCGGACAAACAGTCCAGTTTTCAGTTTTTAGGAAAAAACCGGGTATAACCAAAACCGAACCAAATATAATATATAATTAATTTTTATATATATATATATATATATATATATATATATATATATATATATATATATATATATATATATATAAATATATTCTGAAGTCCCCTTATACCCTAAAAACCTAAACAAAAAAATTTTCACTTGCCGCCGCTTCACTCTTCAGACAGAGTCACAGACTTCGGGCCCAACCCTTTGGCCCTTTGCTACTCGCCGTTTCAGTTCTCCGGCTCATGCGGACCGATTCCGCCGCCGATCGTCGTCTTATCCGTCCTAGTTTATAGAGGTAACCACTTTCTTGATTCCTGTATGGTGTTTGTAATCGGAGAAGCTGAAAAACAGCTGAAAAACACTCGTTCATATTGCTTTTGCTCTTTCTTTTGTATCTTTTTGTACGAGATATTGTAATACCCTACTCCCGACCCCTAGGTCAACTGGGGTCATTCTAGGAGGGGTTGCGAAGCTCTCGCCGCGACTTCATTAACTAGACTTTCTTTCTCAAAATAATTTAATAAAACTACAATTAAATTTACAAATGTACACTAATTATTTTAATTATAAAATTACAACAATTGAAATACTACAATTGTAATTAACATAATTTATATAGAATGTTCTAAATCCTGGTCCATGTCATCGCTTTCATCCTCATTACATCTCCTTCGAACCATTACTTGATTTTATTTATAGAAGAAAACAGAACAAAACAAAACACAAAGAAACAAAGAAACGAAGTACAAGAAAACGCCAGTATTTGGTATGGCGTGTGCGAGAGTGTTATATATATATATTTATAAAAAAATTGTTGTAACAATATATACATTTTCTAGAAATCTTATTCGAGTATTTATGTAATAATATACTTGTTTAAAATTTATATATATCAAGTTCAAGTCTCAGCAAGCTCATTCGAGATCCGTCAATTCATCAAGTTCCTTACTAAACATCGATCAAATTGATACGATTATCTCTCTACCTTATGACTCCCCGTTCACCACCTTATATCCACAACAAGTAATTTTTATAGTGAAGTCCGTCATTCCGACACCCAATCTCCTGGGGCTTCCGGAGAGTCCACTTGCCTCGGATCCCACAACCGCGGTTACAGGCCCAATGCTCAGCTAACCCGACTGCGAAACCCTCGGCGGGCCCATCGAGCGAGAACGAGCGAGAAACCATGCCGCCGGAGCGGGAACTAGCCATGCCGCCGAAGCGGGAAAAATACAATATACCATACCGCACGAGGCAGGTAGTACGATACCATGCCACCGAAGTGGGACATGCAATGACATTTGTACAAGGTTTCAATTTATCAAGTTATTATCATTGAAAAAGCGGGAGAAATCATTAATCATTTTTAACACGGTACATATTATATATCTATATCAAGAACATATTCAATTAAAATACTTTGAAAATACTTTTAAAAAAAACATACTTGACTTTTATAGAAAATAAAATTGAACTCACCTCTACTCCAAGCTTGTTTATTTATTTCTTTATTGACCCAACATTCTATATTTATTTTTGCACAACCTTCTTCTGGACATAGTTACAAATCGGCTCATTTTCAAAGTCTTTCATCCTTCTTTTAGCCCCATGTATCAAGCCGTAGTTATTGATGTTTCATTTCCTAATGGTGGTAAAAGTGAAGTGGGCTATACGGCAACAACATTTCATGCTGGGGTTTGGAGTAGTAATAATAGATTGGCATGGTTGAAAAACAATATGTGAGGAATGATATTTTGATTTCCTGAAAGTGCTTAAATGGTTGTGTTAATGTAGGCTTTATGTAATAACTAGACAAAATTTCTAGAAAACTAAAAAGTATATAAGTGAACGTTTGAAAAGGAATGAGATTTAAAAAGGGTGATTGTGAGTAATATATGAATGTGTGCTTGTAGTTTTATTTTCACCCTTTAAAGCTATCATTAAGTGTCTAATAATGTGACAGTATTTACAAGCTATTGCCATTACATTAATTTAATAAAGCTAAAAGGCTAAAACGGTTGAAACCCCTCATTGATGACTTTAGTAATGATCTTAATAACAATAATAATAATAATAACAACAACTTAAATAGGGATGTTGTATACCTATCAAAATATTAATTACAATTGACATTTTATGAACACATAAATAATACTATAATATGTATAATTGGTATCATAAGCATAATTAGATGCAACTACAAACATTCAAGTCTCGCATGTAATAATTAAACTGTGTCGGCATATCTAATCCATATATTATAGTGTTACAATACTTTAATTAAATATGTATTCATAATCATTTTATCTAAATAGGCATATATTTTGAGACACTAACAATAAAAGTAAATATTCTTCTTTAAAGATATTATATACAGTAAAATAAAATAATACGTTTTCGTAAAAGTTAACTTACGCACTTGGATAAGTATATATCAATTTGATAATAAAAATTATAGAATCCCGAATGTATCCAGTTCGAAAAATTGGGGCGTTACAGATATACTGTATAACTACTGAAATTTAACTTTCTGATTTTTCAATTCTGATTTTTCAATTCTAGTATTGTTACCGCAATTTTCACATTTCTGTGTCCATCTTGTACAATTTTCACATTTCTATGTCCTTCTTGTTGTGTTTTCTGGAGCTACCTTGATTTGGTTGCTTTAATAAGCGAATTTTTGTAGATACCCTTATTGTGTTTTCTGGAGCTACCTTGATTTGGTTGCTTTAATAAGCGAATTTTTGTAGATACCCTTATTGTGTTTTCTGGAGCTACCTTGATTTGGTTGCTTTAATAAGCGAATTTTTGTATATACCGTAGAACATGGGCACGAATTTTCTTGAATGGTGCTTCCAGTCCTCTGTGTATTTGTTGTAAGTGATGGTTTGGGTATTCTTCTTAATCCTGAGTGATCAAGAATTGTACAGAAAAGTTTTTAGTAGAAAAAAAACCGTAGAACTCTGACTTTCAGCTTCATTGTTTGCTTCAGAGAAGTTGAAATTGTTGAAGAACTCTTCGTGATTGTGGTTTATGCGCTTTTATCTCTAGTGTTCATTGGTAGATTTCATGATTTGTATGAAGTAATGAAAATTGTTTTAATATTCTGTGCTCGTAGTTGATTTTTTTTTTCTTCAGGATTACTGTTTTTGCAACAAAAAAAAAAAATTTCTATGTTTATTGGCTGCTACTATATAGCATAGTAAATTTTTGTCTCATTTTTAGGAAAAAAAAGTCATTTTTTATGGAAATTAAAATAAAAAAACAGTTTAAAAACCGAAACTGAACTATATTAGTCCAATTCAATTTAGATTTTTGAAAAGTTCGAGTAGTTCGGTTCAGTTTCAAAAAAAATGAAAACCGTCGCTACTGATTCGATCGAATTAAAGAAAAATGGCCGACTGGACTATATCTGTACTACACACGACAATTCGAACCCAATTTTTAAATTTTTTTCTTTATTTAGGTTTCTTTAATTAAAAGCGTTAAATACACGATTTTCATTTCTATAATAATTAAATAAATAATATGCCATATCAAGTTTACATGTTTTTTTTTTGTTGATAAACAATCATTTTCACAATTTGTAATATCTCAAGTTCAATCACAATTTTTTTGTTGATAAAGAATCATTTTTACTGATTTGTAATATTTTGAAAATCAATCATAATTTTTTTTGGCATCGTATAAAGGTCGAATATGTATTCTAGATATTCAAAGCGTTTATGTAATACCTATCTTATTTTGTCTAGTTTTTTTTCAGATGTTTACGAATATTTTTTTGGATAAATTGAATTTTATTTACAATATATATAAAACGTGTCGGCGGCGTGTCGTGTCCTTAAATTTTAGAGTTAGCCGTATTGCTGTGTTCGTGTCGTGTATATATATATATATAACGTGTCGGCGGCGTGTCGTGTCTTTAAATTTTAGAGTTAGCCGAACTGCCGTGTTCGTATCGTGTGACGTATCCGTGTCCGTGTCCGTGTTTGTGCAACATAGGGGAAAACAACCCCAGCCCCACCCCTCACGCTCACCCCCATGCCCAATAATGTTGAAGCAATTATATAAAACGGTAGTGCTACATCCACTACAACTACCTCCACAACATCATCCACAATATCATCCATACCACACATTTAGTCAGGACCCACAAAAAAAAAATATTTCTCTCTCCAATCTGTGGACAGGATCATCCACAACATCATCCACTACACTTTTGTGTAGTGGACATAGCATTTTCCTTATATAAAATTACGGTTCCCTATACAATGGCTCATTTATTGCTATTAATGTAATATTTGCTTTTTGTTAAAAAGACATTGTCTCTTTCTCTTTTAGCTTGGAATGATACAAATAATCAATGGCCGTTTCTATCAGAGTGACTTTGCAGTGAATCGCACGCCATAGTGGCGGGACCATACAGCTGAGTTTCGCGAGGTGGAATACTGAGTCTTCGTCGCGTGAAAATCAGATGATCCAGATCTTGCCACATGTAAATAGATTCCTAATAAGTTCCCAGTATAAATTTTCCAATAATCACATCCAAAATATTCACTATGGCACTATGGTGATGAGTCTGTTCACTTTCTTACTACAAGTTTTCTCTCACTTCTTTTATCTTCTTCTCCTCTCCAATTTCACGTTTTTTTTCTTTCTTCTCAACTACTTCATCTACATCATCTACATCCATCTTCTCCCCTGCAAATCACTTCCTCTCTTCAATCAAAAAATAAAAATAAAAAATTAAAAATTCCCAGAAATTCAGCTTACACAGCAGCTCCTTTCTTTTCCCTCCACAAAATCAAGATCTTCAATCCTTGATAGAAGAAAAGCCCCAAAAAAAAAAAAAGAACAAAGCCATTAGAGTTGAAATTTGTGACAAAGGCAACAATTACAAAAAAGAAGGTAACAAAGTATATGATTTTAAGTCAATTCACAGATCCCATTTTCTTCTAATTTCATTTTTTTGCTTTGAAATACAGGATTTTGTTTTTTTTCTGCAAGTATGGTATTCATTTTTCAGGATTTTTATTTTTATTTTTATTTTGAAGATAGAAAATATGTGATTTTTTTGAAGACCATTGTGGAGGCCATAGTGGATATGAATGTAATTTTGATGCCAAGTAGGATTTTCTACAGCTTTTTGACAGAATCACATTGGAAAAACTATTGATCATTGTGGTTGCTCTTAAGCAACAAACTGCGTTAACAAATGATTCGCTGGCTCTTAAAAAAAAAAAACGCTGATTTTTTTATTCAGGATTCAATTATGTATATCTGAAACGCCAGCCAGCAGCCAACAGCCAGCGAGAGTGAGAGAAAATGGAGACAAAGCTTTTCAAGACGAGGCTGTGCCATTTATATCAGAGAGGCGGTTGTCATCGTCAGTACTGCTCCTTCGCTCACGGCGAAGCCGAGCTTCGCCGCTTCCTTCATGGTATGTATATTCCAATTTGCCTATGACTATATATTGCGGGAAATATTTCTGAAAATACTTTCTTTTGAGTTGTGGCTGTTGTGCATTTTATTACTCTAACTAAAACTGAAACTGTGAATTCTAATTATGTGTTATGTTTTATAATGAAGTATCAGGAGTTTTTGTAAACCGAAATCTCATTTTTCAAGTCATCATAGAGGTAAAATTTATTGAGAAACAATTGAAGATATTGAAGGTTGGAGGTCTGAAAAAAAAGCTACAGTATATTTGAGGGAAACTGATTGTTCATAAGAAAACGGCCAAGTGGATCCTTTTATCAGGACTGTTTAAATGTTGGTTAACCAATTTTGGTTATGTGAAATGCATTATTTTATGAAAATGCAGAAAAATCATCCTGCACCTGCTTTTACTTTCGAGCAATTGGTACCTAGATAGGTAAATGTTTGGCTGAGGATGAGGTTGTTGCCTTATCATAAAAATATTTGAGGATGATTGTAAGACATGGTGTCTTCTGTGAATCAGCCAGTCATAGAATGTTGTTTGAGCTCTTCTAATCCTGATTGGTACATGCATTTTTTTTTTTTTGTTTTTGATACCCTTGTTGGCTTGACAAACTCCATGATGTTGTAAGGATATTACAATCGGGTAATTGGATAATTCTAATTAGGAAAATGATACAAGAACAAGAATATTTGAGTATAATTTTGGACTGAACTCTTGAGAGAGCTGCCTACGTATCCAATTTAAGTAATAAACTGGAATCAAGTCCCCCTCGTAGTTCAGGGTCTTCTTTATATAGTAATGGATCGTGTGTCTCTTCCTGGACGTGCTGGGAAGTTATTGTTGATTATCTTCTGGACGTGGGATCTACCCACGTCCGTAAGCAGTTGAGACGTTGTTGACCCGGTCTTCACCACATTCAGCCTGTTATTCTGTCCAGAAACCACTCTGGTCAGGACACGGTGGAGTCCTCCTCCTCCGACTATTCATCCGGCCGCCTTGGTCAGGCCGCATTTGGTGGTCCGCTTGACCGGCTCATTTATCTTTATTATCTAACTTTCATACCGGGCCTGGCCCAATTACGAATAATCCGACCCAGTGGGCCTACATATCATCATAAGTCCCCCCAGACTAGGGTGGACTGCTCTACAGTCGCCTTAGTCTGAAACGTTTTAACTTCTGTTACCATCGTATCGTGAAACGACGCCAGGTCACGCTTGGTTATCATCATAACTGTGAATCGAACCATTGTGTCGTATCCACTTCTGTCATATAATTGCCTGTCTTGTCAAACGCCACTTCATATCAGACTTTTGGAATAGCATTTCGGCGGTTACAAGTAAGTCCCTTTCTGTTTGTTCTTTTAGTTCTTTGAAATCTTCATTTCGTTCATGACTTTGAGGCGATATCGCCTAGCGATTCTATCTAAAAGCTGTTTGAGTCTCCAGAGAAAATTGCTAGGGCCATAGAGAGCGAAGAAGTGAACTCCTCTAATCCTGTGTTCTGTCCTGAAACGGTAGTAAATCCTAATCATCCATCTTCTTCAATCGATTTGAGAAATACCTCCACCTTTGGGGATAACCCTTTGTGTCTGTTACCTTCTCATCTTCTTCCTCCTGGGGTTTTCACTCCCACTTCAATTGTCCATCAGTACCCAGAAGACCATACCGCCT
The DNA here is from genome assembly GCA_026214975.1 of Gentiana macrophylla. Lineage (NCBI taxonomy): Eukaryota > Viridiplantae > Streptophyta > Magnoliopsida > Gentianales > Gentianaceae > Gentiana > Gentiana macrophylla. The sequence continues at coordinate 112,555,126 of CM047809.1, read as the reverse complement.
TTCTAAGCACGTTGAAGAGAGAGATAAATCGATTTGATAAAACCAAAGCGATAATGGCTTGCCATGGTGTCTCGAGCAAAATGACCAAAACAGAAATGGCCGGTTTATTGAAAACCTATAAGATTCAGACGGAGCTCTTTGCAGTCCTTCTTCCTAAATCCACTGAGTACGCTTATAATCCCCCAGATGGCTTCTGTACAGTGTATGCTGACTAGCTCCATAGTGGGTTAAGGTTCCCTCTTTCTCCTGGGTTTATTGAGGTACTAAAGTATTATAAGTTAGGGGTTGGCCAGATACATCCGAACAGCGTTAAGTTCCTGGTAGGCCTGGTAGGTTTTATGATTTGGTGTCGCCTGAACACCACGCCCTTCTTTGTGAAGTTATTCAGGAACTTTTATCAGTGCAAATTGACACAGGGTAGTGGAGGGTGGTACCATTTCTGTCGTAGATCCGGTAGGTTAGCCTAATCATCCCTCTGTCCACCAAAGACAAGACTAAGAAGAAATGGTCCGAGCGTTTCTTCTTTGTAAAACACAACACTGGGGTGGATCTTGGTCGTTGGAACTCTTCCTCCATGAAGGATAAACTAGAGGATCATATAGACGAAGCTCTGGTTAAATACCTTTCCAGTAATAACATTACTTTGACGTTGAGCAATCGCTACCTGCCTTTGGTGGATCTTGCCCGACTTCTAATCAATCAAGGGGCGCTGGGTTACGTAGAGTTTACCAAGAAACAATATCGAAAATGTATGTTTGTCTTTGCTCCTGCTTTTGCTTTATGAATATACTTTGACTATTTTTTCTCTTTGTAGTGGCCAATGTAGATGATCTGATCAGCATCGACGTTGATGAGAAGGAAGACACAGAACAAAACCCGGAGGATTCTGAGCGGACCCTGTCCGTTATTCCTGAAGGAGGTGAGGCTTCTGGCCAGCAAGAAGACGCGGAGAGAGGTATTGATTCTAGCAATGCTGCACAGGGAACCCTCTCTACCGCCAATCCTTCTGACCAGAATACTATAAGCACAGTTAATCCTGCAGACCTGACCGTGGAAGAGGATACCCCCGGTGGCCACTCTATTGGCCTGAGTGCTATGCCCTTAAGGATCGTTGTTTTTAAGACGTAAGAAAAGGCATAGGTCCAATTCCTCTAGTAGCTCTGCAAGCGATTCTACCTTCAATTTCGAGGACATGTCTGCCGATGACTTCGCTGATTCTGTAAGTTGTTTCTTATAAGGCTTCAATTTCCCTTTAATTTCTATTTTCCGATATGTTTTTCGTCTCGATTATACCGCCTGGGCAAAGCTTTGCACAAGAAAACATCTAACATGGCTAAAGACATCAACTGCACACGCAATGTAAAGTCATCCTCTGGATGAGGCTAATGCCAAAATAGCTAGCTTGGAATCTTCTCGAGGCCGCCGCCCGCCAGAAATTGAACGATTGAAGGCCGCCTTGCCAAAAGTCAGGCCTGGTATTCACCAGGAAGAGCAAATAAAATTTAGAGATGAGCAGCTGAAAAAACTGAATGAGGAGCATCAACAACATCTTGCCACTGCGAGGAAAATGAAGAATGACTTTGATGAGACAGTAAAGCGGATGGAAGAGGCTCCTGCTCAGAATGTCGTCCAGAGAGTCATTACAGGATACAAAGCTGCACTTGAGACCTATGAAGAAATTCAGATCATACTGGCCCCCGCTCTGCGCAGAGGATACACACTTGGTGTGGACGAGGCCAAACCTACTGACCTGATGATTAACACCCTGCCTAATCACCGGTTGTATGACAAGAAAGCGGGTGAAGTCTTCACGAGACGATATGATGAATACAAGAGTGGGGAGGATATAATCAGCAAATATGCTAAGAAGAAATCCGCCACCGCATTACGCTCAAACTTCTTCGCTTACGCACTTTCCGCTTCATACCTCCACCTTACGCTACTCCATCTTCTTAATTTATGCCTTAAAAAACTTTGGAATTTTGCTGCCTTTTCAAGCAGCTTTTGATGTAATAACTTTATCTGTAATAACCTTTGACTTTGATAAGCTTTTGATGTAATAACTTTATTTGTAATAACGTTTGACTTTGATATTCTCTATACAGAGTATTGTCTTCTTGTTGCGCTGCAAAGAAGTTAGGTTTTTTCATCCTTAGCTTCTTTATTTAATATTTTCTGCTCAGGATACTCTTGCTATGCAAGTTTGCTGTTAATACTTTTAAGTATGTGTTCTGCACAGAATTCTTTTGCACTGCAAGTTTAACACTTGTGTTTTTTGATCGGGTCCTCTACCCAGAATGCTCTTGCGCCGCAAGTTTGGCACTTGTATTTTTTAATTGGGACTGTGTCCAGAATGCCCTTGCACTGCAAGTTTGGCCCTTATATTTTTTAATTGAGACTTCTGCCCAGAATGTCCTTGCACTGCAAGTTTGACACTTATATTTTTAAGTGGGACTTCTGGCCCTGTTGCCCAGAATGCCCTTGCACTGCAAGTTTGGCCTTATATTTTTTAATTGGGACTTCTGCCCAGAATTCTTGCGCTGCAAGTTTGATATGTATGTTTTCTTGCACCGCCACATTCTGTTTTTAGTTTTGTGTTTCAACACAAGTTAAAACATCATATAATAATCATATAATGAACAAATATCTATATTCAAGATAACATTACTTAAAAATTGAAATTACTTGCCAGAGGCATTAGCTAGTTGATAAGATCATTTTCCATGCACTTTGACAATTTTATAAGGACCTTCCCAATTTGGGTCTAGCTTTCCAGTGGGGCCTTGCTTGCTAGCCTCATTTCGCCTCAGAACTAAATCGCCTTCTTTAAAATACGTACCTTTAACTTTGGAGTTGTAGTATTGAGCAATTCTTTGCTTGTATTTGGCCATTTGTATCAAGGCTATGTCCTTTTGTGCTCGGCTCATCTTTGAGATGCAAAGATGTCTATTTCTGAGTTTCGGACAGTACAATTCGGTTCTGGGAAACTTGTGTCCAATCTCTGCTGGTATTACTGCCTCACATCCATAGCTAAGGAGTATGGAGTTTCCTGTGTAGCAGCGTTTGGGGTGGTTCTATATGCCCACAAGATATTTGGAAGGTGGTCTACCCAATGAGACCCCTCTTGTTCCAACATTTTCTTCAGTTCCTGTTTTATCTGCCTGTTGGTCGCTTCCACTTGCCCATTGGCTTCGAGGATAGGCCAATGCGAGGTAAAATGTTGGGAGATTCTAGGTTGGTGCACCAAGTTTGCACTCCTTGATCTTCAAATTGTGTGCCATTATCGAAATGAGAACTTTAGGGATCCCATACCGCATAGAATATTCTTCCACATGAACTTTTGTATTTGGTTGGCTGTGATGGTGGTTAAGGGTTCAGCTTCCACCCACTTAGTGAAATAATCCACTGCTACCACTAAAAACTTGAAATTTCCCGGTGCTCTGGGTAGTGGGCCCCACTAAGTCCACTCCCCATTGATCAAACGGCCACGGAGACACAATTGGTATCATTTCCTGTACAGGATTACGCGATGAGTTGCTATGCACTGGCATGTCCGCAAGTTCGACAGATTCTCTCGTGACGCCTTGCATTTTCGGCCAATAATAACCGTAAAGCCTACATTTCTGGCTAGAGCTCTTGCTCCCAAATGATTTCCACAAATTCGAGATGGATTTCTCTTAATACATAATCTCCTCATCCGAGAGTAACGATCTCAACCAAGGTGCGCGATAAGATTTTTCTCGCATTGAACGTCGTTGAACAGAGCATACCGGGCCGAAAGTCTCATCAATTTCTGGCATGTACTTTGTCTTCAGGTAGTCTTCCATCTCTTAAATATACTACAATTGGATCCATCCAAGTTTCTGCCTGTGTGATTGGTTGTACCTCAATCTCATCACAACTCTTGTGCTTTAACTGCTCAACCAACACCTCTTGTGGGACAAGAAATTCGATCCTAGTTTGGGTAAGGCATCCCGCTCCGGTATTTTGGGCTCGAGTTATCGCTCTACTTACTATCGTAAGAAGTTCGCAATTTCTTCGTGCCCACCGCAAGGTACTTTTTCATGGAGCCTTCTTTTGCCTCATATTCTCCTTGATATGGTTTGTTACCACCGGTGTGAGTCTGTGTAGACCTTCAAATCTTGCACGCCTAACTTTTGTGCTAAGTTTAATCCAGTTATGAAAGCTTCATATTCTGCCTCATTATTAGTAGCCTGAAAGTCAAAATGAAGAGCGTACGGAAATTCTTCACATTTGGGGCTAATGAGTAGGAGTCCTGCTCCTGCTCCCTCTTTGTTGGAGGCTCCGTCTACATAAAGCTGCCACTGTTCAGAATTATTCTTCTCAGCCTTATTCTTCTCAGCCTCTTGCTCTATAGCCAATGCTTTCTCTTCTTCCAAGAAATCAGCTAATGTTTGAGCTTTAATTGCTGTTCTTGGTTTGTACTCGATATCAAATCCTGCCAATTCAACTACCCACTTTGCCAGTCTTCCAGACTTGTCTGGTTTCTCCAAAATCTGCTTCAAAGGTTGGTTTGTTAACACAATCACTGGATGACTTTGGAAGTACGGTTTCAATTTCCTTGTGGCATGTACTAGGGCTAAGACCAATTTCTCCACCTCAGAATATCTAATATCGGGCCCTTGTAGGGCTTTGCTTACAAAATATACTGGTCTTTGTATCATCCCATGTTGCTTTACCAACACAAAGACTTATGCGCTTCATTGCAAAAAGACAAGTATAGAACAAAGATCTCACCTTCCTGTGGAGGAGTTAGAGTTGGCAAGTGACTGATATGATCTTTTAACTCCTGAAAAGCCTGTTTACATTCTTCATTCCACTCAAACAGACTGGCCTTCCTAAGAATTTTGAAGAACGGTAATGATTTCTGTGCAGATTTCGACAAGAATCGGTTTAGAGCTGCTAATCTTCCTGTTAATCGCTGAACTTCTTTGATATTCTTCGGTTCAGGCATGGTCTTCAAAGCTTCCAATTTATCAGGATTGACCCTGATACTTTCTTTAGATATTATATAACCCAGGAATTTGCCTGACCTTACTCCAAAAGTACACTTTTTTGGGTTCAATTTCATTCCTGTTTGTCTTAAGACTTGGCAAACCTCTGCTACATCCTTTAAATATTGGTCAAGAGTCCTGCTCTTGATCAATAGATCATCCACGTATACTTCCATAGATTTGCCAATCTGTTGTTTGAAAATGGTATTGACTGCCCTTTGGTAGGTAGCTCCTTCATTCTTTAATCCAAAAGGCATAGACACATAGTAGTAGGAACCAAATTCAAAGATTAAAGGCGGGTTTTACAAAGATCTACTGTGGTCCATCATAATCGATGATATCCCTTATAAGCATCTAGAAAAGCAAAAATCTCATAACCAATCTGTAGAGTCTACTAGCTTTGTCAATTCTAGGGAAGTGTAACTATCTTTAGGACAAGCTTTATTTAAGTCTCTGTGAAGTCCACACACATTCTCCAACCGCCATCCGGTTTCTTGACTAACACCTGGGTTTGCTAACCATTCTCGGGTAGATAACTTCTTTAATCATGTTGGCCTCGCACAGCTTTTTCCACTTCTTCTTTGGACAACCTGTATCCTTTTCGGGGCAAATGATCTATTCTTTTGTTTCATTGGTTTCTGGTTGGGTCGATGTTGAGCTTATGGACTGCCAACTCTGTTGACAATCCAGGCATATCACTTGCCTTCCACGCAAACACATCTTGATAATCTTTCAGAGTGCTGATTAGCATCTGCTTCTATTCAACCGGTATCCAAGATCCTATGCTGACTGTGGATTCAGGGTTCAATTCATTTAGCATTATTGATTCCACTGGATCGTTTGACTGCCAACTTTTTTCTTCATCTGGAACTAGGCCTTCCATTGTCACCTGCTGCACCTTCATTTTTCCAGTGATCGTGGCTGTGTAGCAATTCTTAGCAGCGTCTACATCCCCTTTAACAGTAGCTTCTCCATCGAAAGTTGGGAATTTCATGCTGTTGTGTGCGGGCGATACCACTGCCCTTAGATCAATTAGTGCTGGTCTTCCAAGAATCACATTATATGCAGATGGAGCTTTTACCACCACATAATTCACCATCAGAGTCCTGCTCTGTTGCCTTTTTCCAAAAGTTGTCAATAATTTTAACATACCCACAGGATGTATGGGCGGCCCGGTAAATCCAAAAAGAGGAGTTGATACAGGAGTTAACTCCGAATCTGAGAGTTTCATCGCTTGGAACGCACTATAATACAAGATGTTTCTTCTTGTTTACGCTGTGTGGTCTGCTTGAGACCTTCCGACCAGATTTTTCGAATAACCGCTTATCACCAGTCCTTCGTTGCTCACGATGGCTGGTAGGGCATCTCTAGGGCCGTACTGAACGGTTCCCATAACTTTCTGCTTTTTCGCTTCCCGGTCCTTTTCTGCGCTGCCTCTTTTATTTTCTTGAGCAGCCTTGTTTCCTTCTCCTGGTCCACCCACAATTGTGTTCATGGTGTTAATTGGAGCGTTTTCTCAATGCACATCTGCGTCTGGAGATGGATCCCTGTTTCTTCTCTGGTTGTACCTGTCATGGCTGTTATTCTGTTTTTTGAATTCTCTCCTTCCTCTGGGATTATCTCCTTGCGCTCGATCGATGCACTCATCGATCTTTCCTTCCATTGCTGCTGCGTCGATATCTCTGATCAGATCCCTGCACTGTTCAGAGTCATGTCCAATATCTTTATGGTACTTGCACCACCTGGTGTGGTCTCTCTTCTCCCGTGGACCCCTCAACGGAGGAGGAGTCTTAGCAATTCCTTTCTTTTCCATAATTGCCAACACTTGGTCTCGAGATCATTCGGAGGAATAAGGTCTACATCCCTGCAAAGCACCTTTCTTTCCTAACCTTTCAAGAGATGGGAGCGAGTTACCCTATCCCAAAGCAGATTTTCTTTTCTTGTCATTCCTATCTTGTTTTTCCCTTCTTAGCATCCCTATGGGATTCCTCCTCTTGGCTCTGTTAGCCTCTTCTCCTTGACAATGTCAGTATGCTATTTCGGACATTCTTCCATTGTGCTCGGATCTTTTGCCGCCACCGCATGCAAACGCCGCTTCTACTAAGTCCCGCTATGAAGGATGCTACCAAGAACTTATCATCCAAATCGCTTATCCGGGATGCTTCTCCATTGAATCTCTTGATGAATCAGTAATATCTTGTTTCATCACTTTTTTGCCGAATGTCCGCCAAATAAGTCCGGTTTCTTTGGAAAGGTCTTGCTGCGATGAATGCATGCATGAACTTTACGGTCGAGAGGGAAATCCGGTATAGATCTGGGGTTCAACTTGTTGAACCGCCTCTGTTACCTTTCTCTGTTAGAAGAGTTGCAAATGCCCCGCATTTCATCTCTTACTGAGCGTTATACAAATTCATGTGTTGAATGTACTGATGCATATGGTCATATGGATCCTTAGTTCCATCATATGCCTGAATTTTTGGAATCTTGAATCCTGAAGGACATGGGAATGCATCGATGTCCTCAGTGAAAGGAGACACCAGCCTGAATTCATCTTGCTTGGGTTTAAGTATGGCATCTAACTCTGCTCTGGCGTTACCACCACCTGGGTGAGTAACTACCACTTGTATGCTCGATTCTGCTTCTTGCTTCTCTTTTTTAGCAGCCTGAAGCGGGGTATGTGCTTCAGAAACATCATTATCTTGATTCCTCACTTTCAAAACTGCCTCAAAAATGGCTTTTATCTCCTCCCCTTTTAGATTTGCGAGGTTTTCTACTAACATTTGTTTAACTGCATCTGGGTTGCTTGTCTGCCCCTCTTCCATCACTCTCTTTCCAGTGTCTTGAACATTTTGCTCTGGGCTTTTATCTCCGATCTGATTCTTTTCTTTCTCTTGTTGGTTTTGTTGCTTCTTTGAATTTCTTTGGTTTCTGGCCATTTTTCCTGGATTAATCACTCACTAACTAGAATTATGGCCCTCCTTCTAGCGCCAAATGATGTTGTAAGGATATTACAATTGGATAATTCTAATTAGGAAAATGATACAAGAACAAGAATATTTGAGTATAATTTTGGACTGAACTCTTGAGAGAGCTGCCTACGTATCCAATTTAAGTAATAAACTGGAATCAAGTCCCCCTCGTAGTTCAGGGTCTTCTTTATATAGTAATGGATCGTGTGTCTCTTCCTGGACGTGCTGGGAAGTTATTGTTGATTATCTTCTGGACGTGGGATCTACCCACGTCCGTAAGCAGTTGAGACGTTGTTGACCCGGTCTTCACCACATTCAGCTTGTTATTCTGTCCAGAAACCACTCTGGTCAGGACACGGTGGAGTCCTCCTCCTCCGACTATTCTGTCCAGCGTCTTGGTCTGATCAGCATTTGGTGGTCTGGCTTGACTGGCTCATTTATCTTTATTATCTAACTTTCATACCGGGTCCGGCCCAATTACGAATAATCCGACCCAGTGGGCCTACATATCATCACTCCACATTTTGATACAAAACGAATGGTATCTCTCCGTAATTGTGGCCAATAAAAACGTTTTTGAATCAATGCTAAGGTTTTGTCCTGTCCCGTGTGAGCTGACAAGCCCCCTTCATGCAATTCTTTCAACAAATACTCTCTCAATGATGTTCTGGGAATGCACAACTGCAACCCTTTAAACAAATAACCCTGTTGAATATGGTAATCCGCCTTGAACCCGCCGCCATGGCACAACTGCCAAGTATCCCCAAAGTCCGGATCATAAGCGTATTCATCTTTGAGTGATTCGAAACTCACAAGTTGAGTTTGAAGCAGGGTGATGAGACACTCCCTGTTTTGTGAACCACAGCAAAATTGAACTTTTGGATGTATAAAAACCAACGCGAATGCATACGGTTTGTGTTTCTGAGTGGTAATAAACTGCAATGTCCGATGATCGCTGTTGAGGATGAACTCCTTTTGAGTGAGGTAGTGCTCCCATTGTTGGAGGGCTCGATAAATGGCGAAGAATTCCTGTTCGTAAGTAGTCCATTTAGTCCTTGCTTCCGACAACTTCTCACTGAAATAAGCCACGGGTCGTCCTTCTTGACTCAAAACTGCTCCAATTCCGAGCTGAGAAGCATCGGTGTCAACTTGGAAAACCTTTTCAAAGCTAGGCATGGCCAAAACCGGAACATTGGTGAGGTGGTTTTTAATTGCCACAAAACTGGAGTCTTGTTCGGTTGTCCATTTGAACTTACCCTTTTTAAGGCATTCGGTCAACGGGGCCACGATAGTGCTGAATCCCTTTATAAATCTCCTATAAAAGGCAGCTAATCCAAGGAAACTTCGCAATTCCGTAACAGTGGTGGGAGTAGGCCAATCACGAACAGCTGTAGCCTTTTTGGGATCGGTTTGTATACCCTCGGCTCCAATGATGTAACCCAAAAAGAGGAGTTGAACAGCTCAAAAAATGCACTTCTTTGGATTGATATATAGCTTGCTGTTCCTTGGTGCAGAGAACACATTCTTGAGGTGGATTAAATGCTCTTCCATGTTTTTGCTGAAAACAAGTATGTCATCGAAGTATACAACTACATACTTGTTAATAAACGGCTTAAGCACCTCATTCATCAACCTCATGAAGGTGCTAGGGGCGTTGCAAAGGCCAAATGGCATTACCATCCACTCATACAATCCCTCCTTAGTTTTGAATCCCGTCTTCCATTCATCCCCGGGTCTAATGCGGATTTGGTGATACCCGCTAGTTAAATCTATTTTGGAGAAGATTTTCGCGCCCACTAAATGGTCCAACAAGTCTTCCAACCTTGGAATAGGAAACCGATACTTCACTGTTATTTTGTTAAGTGCACGACTGTCAATGCACATTCTCCACTTCCCTTCCTTTTTGGGGACTAAAATAGCAGGTACTGCGCATGGGCTCAAACTGGGCCTAATCAATTGCCTAGCTAACAGCTCATCCACCATTCCCTGAAGTATAATATGTTCATTGGGACTAAGCCGATAATGAGGTAAGTTTGGAAGAGATGCTCTAGGTACGAGGTCTATGTGATGTTGGATATTTCTCACCGGAGGGAGCCCAACAGGTAGTTCGGTGGGATATATATCAGTAAAGTCCTCCAAAAGTTGGCTTATCCGGATGTCGATATCTCCCTGTTGCTGCGGAATGTCCTGCTCCTTCACCATCAAAGCAAATAGCCGAGAATCCTCTTTAATTTTCCCTTTAAATTCCTACCCATCAGTGATCAAGAGTTGTGGTTTATCGTCCTCTTTTCGTTTAGTTCCTTTCATTGATCCTGGCAACAAAATTATTCTTACCCTTCCAACTAAATGAGTACGTGTTGTCCTTTCCTTTGTGCCTCACATCCTTATCAAATTGCCATGGTCGGCCCAAGAGTAAATGGCAAGCGTCCATATCCACCACGTCACAGACGACTACATCACAATATGAGTTTCTAATCGAAAACGGAACAACACAAGTTTCGTTTACCTTGCTTTCGGGCCCTTTCTTGATCCATCCAACCTTGTAAGGGTGTGGGTGCTTCTCCACTGCCAACCCTTAAGCTTTGACTGCGTTCTTCGATATTAAATTGTCACTAGCCCCACTGTCAATGATCACATCACAAACCTTCTTGTTTATTGTGCACCTCGTCCGGAATAACGAATTCCGTTGTGTAGCAGTTGACTCGACAAGGAGGACTCGTTCGACAATGCACACTAACGGTGAGCCTTCATCCCCTTCCAATGCTTCGGCCTCTTCTCCTTCGGATTCAGAAATGACTATCTCACTGTTCCCTTCCTTAGTAATCAACGTAATCTGCTTCCTTTGTGGGCAAACATGGGACATGTGGCCGGGTTGTCCACAACGATAGCACTTAGGCCCGGTCGGCCGTTGATAGGGATTTGCAGGCTTCGGGTCAGCTACCTTTTGGGTTTTAGCCTTATTACCATCGCTTGTTTCCACCGCGTTGTTCTGATATAGACTCGAATTCGCAGAGTTGCCGGCCCCCACAAAGAGTTTCCTTCCCGAATACGATTTGGCATTCTTCCGTTGAATCTGTTGCTCGGTTGTTTGGGTCAAGGTTACCGCTTCACTAAGGCTCCAGATGGGAGTCAATTCCAATTTTTCCTGCAGTTCGTCCCCTAATCCTCCCACAAATCGAGCATTCTGCAATTCTTCCTTTTCTGGCGTAATAGCCCGTGATCCCAAACGGTAGAATTCATTCGTATACTCACTAACGGTTCTACCATTTTGCTTGCAATTAATGAATTGTAGCATGAGTTTCTTTGAGTAATTAGAAGGAAGAAACCTGGATGTAAGAAGTGATTTCATTCTTGGCCAAGATGTAATTTTACTCTTACCACGCAATTGCCGATCATTCTGAAGTTGTTTCCACCAAGCATGAGCACCACCCTTCAACCGATATGAAACCAGCTTACATTTCAAATTTTCCGGCGGAGCCATTCCCTCAAAATAGTCCTCCACTGAATCAAGCCAATCGAGAAAATCTTCAATATGGAGAGTTCCATCAAAGAGGGGGATTTCCATCTTCAATCGAAACCCACCGTGCTCCATTCCTCCTTCGTACCTGTTATTTCGCGGTGGTGGTGGTCTGGTACGTTCTTCATTCCACTCCGGCACATCCAAATCGGTGTCAGAATCATCCAAAATGGCGGTTGCTTGATTCTTCCCACTATTCAGCCCTTCAAAGTACCTGGTTTGTTCTTTCTGGTTCTTTGGATGGATATACGGTACACTTTCCTTCTCCATCGGTGTCCGAGCTAAATCTCGTTCTGGCCGATGTAGATCTCTTCTCAATTCTTCCTGACCTTTCTTAAACTCCAGCACTGCTTGATGAACAGATAAAGCGACTCCCGCAATCTTCTGATCAAGATCTCCGATTGCTGCCCAAAGGGCCTTCAAGTCCTGATCTGCGTCACACTGGAAACAAAAAGCATGTACCATTATTTACTTGCTACTTCATTGGAGATGTTCTCAACTTTCTCATTGAACTTCATCCACAGAACATATGTACAGGCTGTATAGAATACTAACTGACGAATTAAACATTTCTTATCAGAGTGGATAATGCTGGTTGGTTTTTCTTTATGGTACCTTATGGTACTATCTTGGACTTTATCCTTTTGCATCTTCTAACTGTCGCCTATGAAGGACCAATTCTGGATATAATCTCATCCATATCTGTAGTTCATTGGCTGGCTTGACGAACCAGTCAAATGTTTTATGCTAGTGTATTCCTTAATGGCCAACAATTCGGTACATCATTCTTGTGACTTCTCGCCCTAGGCAGCAAGTATATATTTTATGAGGGGAATGCGGTCCAAGGAGAATTATGTGGTATTTCATTGATGTGCTTATCCACTTTTATGGCTCATGGAGAATATGGGTGTCCACCTTGCGTGTTCAAGAGCACCTGAGAATGTCATGGACCTTTTATGATCAGCTGATGCTATGATATTTGAAAAGGGTTCAATCTATCTATAAGATCGCGGATTGGTGTATCATATTTGATTGGTATTCTCTGTGGATATGTAGTTCAAACAGTGGTATTCTTATCTATTCCATTTCTGAGAGCGGTAAATTATGTGGCTCCTTTGGAACTCCCATGAAGGCATATTATTGTTCATTGTTTTGTTACTCGTATTGTTCCATTTACATGATGAGGTAATTTTAACGAATGTTGGTGGATTAATTAGTTTAGGTTGTTTTTCCATTCCAGAAGTTAAGATTATTTATTTATTTCCCCCCTACAGGAGATAGTCCACGATTTCTGAGAAGAGACGGGTAAGTCCTGATTTTCTTTCCCAAACCATGAATCCACTGACAAATAGTATGCTATGGAAATGTTTCAGTGACAGGAAGCATAGAAAGAGACAGTATGATGATGGCCATAGTGACAGAAGTTTGAGGGCAACAGGGGGAACTGAAGATAAAGTGAGAGATTTAAGACTCCTTTTTTTGTGCATGCTTTTTTTGTCAAGGAGGTCAGTGACATACGAATTTTTCTATGTACTTGTATAGAGGTTATGCCCATGCATTCAGCGTGCTTTTGACCATTGTTATTTGTGTATTGTCTAACAATCTCATGTGTTTCTAGGATCACTTCCAAACTAAAGAAGTTTATCGAGGCATATAATTGTCAATCACGTCTTGAGGATGAACTGAAAAGGTAAACTATTAATTTGATATACTTTTGCTATGTGTTTTTCAACTTTCTGAGTGACCATTTGATTATGAGAATTGACCATTGCAGGTCACGGGCTGATTTTGAAAGGGCGTGTGAGCAGCTTGGATTGGATTCCTATATATCGTCCGAGCGGGACCGGATCCTCTCAAGTTAGCATCATCAAGTTATCTCTCAAGTAGTGTTTTTGGAGCTGCCACGTGGACACGAGTAATTATCTTTTTTATTTTTTATTTTTTATTTTTGAAAGGACAAATTACCTATTTAGATGACTAAAAACGGAAGGGTTGAGCACTCATTTTCGGCTAAGCAAATGCCCAGCCCCTGTTTCTCTCCGGTATCAGTCCAAGTCCCCTCATTTTTTACCTAGTACTTGTTAACAGACAACGACCAATGACCAAAAGTCAAAACAAAACATTATCCACAAAATTCAAACAAAATTCAAACAACAAACAAACTCTGAGGTCAAATAAACGAATCCAAACAAACAAATCCGACTTACCTGTGATCAAAGGAGAGATAAGGGGAAGGAGAGATAAGGGTGGTTGATCACAATCATCTTTTAAATTCAGTTGGAATTCGGCTGATGTGTGTGGATGTGATGAAGAGTCCAAGGCTGCTCTCCCTCTAATCTAGGAAGTAGTTCAAACTGATGTAATCTTTCTGTTTAGGTTCAAGATTTATTTTTCTGGAAAATTGCACTATAAATGGCAAGCCAATGTACAGAACGAAAGTCAAGCAAGTATCAATAAAAACCTTTTTCTTTATTTTTTGCTTACCTTTCTTTATGGTATCAGAGACATTGGTGCTTGATCACCACACATATCATTAAATTATAGCCATGACAACCCTGTCCTTAAATGTTACCAGCTTCATTTCACTCAGACTCACCTCCAAAAATTATCCCCTGTGGCGTGAACAGGCCTTGGCACTAGCAGAAAGCCAAGACCTGGTCGGTCATCTCACCAATGAGACTCCTGCACCAGAACAATACATTGCAAACAACACAAATGGAACAAATGCCACCACCACAACTCAGACTCTGAATCCTGAATTTCAGAAATGGAAAAAGGCAGACAGGCTCTTAAGAGGATGGATCATAGGGTCACTTTCTGAAGAATCCCTTGGATTGGTGATTGGACTCGATTCAGCACTTGCAGTATGGAATGCACTCAAGGGTGCATATGCACAGGACTCTCAGGAGAGAGAATTCAACTTGAAACAGCAAATCACCTACCTAAGAAAGGATGCAGAAAAAGGTGTAAATGAACACATTCAGTACTTTAAAGGACTTTGTGATAGTCTAGCTGCAATAGGGAAACCTATTCCTGATGAAGAAAAGGTGTATTTTTTGCTTACCAGTCTAGGTCCTCAGTATGAAACCTTCACTACCACCATGCTTAAACCTCCCAGGCCCTCCTATATTGAACTGGTTTCTCAGTTGCAAAATTTGGATCAAAGAAGGACCTGGTTTGCGGTGAAGGATCGGACAATCAAGACTAACTCAAATGGCGTTTTATGGTCAAAGGCAACAAGAGAGCGAAAAACACCAAGATTCAATTCGGCAGGAAGGGCTTCAAGCACAACAAACCGAGAGGAGGATCGAGGCAACCAATCAACCAAGGAAAGTTTATAAAGGATGACCAAATCGAGAGAGAGGAGCAATATAAGAATGAAACATCGGTTACCTGTGAGCAACAGGCCATGATGCTAAAATCTGCTTTGGTGGAATACAAAAGCACATGAAGAGGTTATTCCCAAGCCTTATGCGCTCGACATTGGACAACTCTATTGCAGAGAATCTTGAGTGGATAGTGGATACTGAGGGCAACTTGACCATATGATGAGTAATTCAACACTCCTACATAACATTCACAAATATATAGGACCAAAGATATGTAATTATAGGAAATGGAAATGCACTTAAGATACACAAGATCTTGGAGATTTACATATACATCATAATTCTAAGACTTTAATTGTTAAAAATGTTCTCCTAGTACCCCAAATGAAAAAGAACCTAATTTCGTGAAACAACTCATCGATCAATTTTACGCTATTTGTGTGTTCACTAATCATGATTTCACTCTTAAGGAAAGGATCACAGGCAAATACTTACGAGAGAGGATCTCAGAGGAGATCAGATCTGATCTCAAGCAATGTGGAGGCACATGTTTCACAGTTTGTAAAACCATGCCTCTTTGAACAATGGCACCAGAGCCCGGGCCACATTCAATTTCCTCTTGTTTTCTTTTTAAAAATAAAGGTCTTATTCAAGTTATAGGATGAGCAGACAAGAACATTTGTGTGAAAAATCATCGACTTGGTAAGCTTCATAAGCTACCTTTCGGTCAGTCTGAACACACCAGCTCTAGTATTTTTGAATTATTGCATTGTGACTTATGGGGCCCAGCTCCAGTTGAATCTTTGAATAAATTTTGTTATTATGTAAGTCTTGTTGATGATTCTGAGTAAGTATGTATGGATAGTTCCCTTAAAGCACAAATCGAAATTTTTGATGTTTTTATCAATTTTGAGAACTATGTGATGAAACAGTTTAACAAACATATTCTGAAATTTCATTCAGATGGGGGAGGGGAATTTGTTAATAATAAACTCACAGATCACCTCCTAAAACAGGGCATTATTCATCTAATATCTTGTCCACACACACCCCAACAAAATGGGATAGTTGAAAGGAGACATAGAACTATTAGAGAATTAGGCCTTACTATGCTGTTTCACAGTAGAGCACCTCTTTTTCTGTGGGTAGAAGCTTTTTCCACAGCTGTTTACATCATGAATAGAGTCCCCTCATCCTCTCTGCAGTCTGAAACACCATACTTTCACCTTCACAATCAACATCCTGACTATACCAATCTCAAAATCTTTGGAACCAAGTGTTACCCTTATACTTGTGTGATGGATTTTTGTAAAGGAAACAAAAAGACAAGTAATAAAAATCCGGTTAGTCGCTCCAAGTGCAAAGCTTGTAGTAAAGCGGTTATGCGGGTCGATCCCACGAGGCGTGAGGTTTAATGCGTTTTTAAGTTTAAGCTAATGATTTTAAGTTTATCAAATAATGGGAGAAAAGCGCGTGACGAACAAAGATCCACAATTCAAGATAATCGCATACAGGCTCTAATTTTCTACGCATGCAAATCAACCAAGGTCAAAATTAACCTATCCTAAGCGCAAATTACCAATATCTTAGATAATTTGTTTATCAACTTTTATCAAAGATTGATTCTTCAAGCACGATAGGCATAAATTCTTTCGAACCTATTATTTAGATTAACAATTTGATAACTTTCGTTCCTCAACAAATTAATTAACTCGATTATTATTGCGGGGATCAGGTATCATTCAACTATCGTTAAAGCGAATATCACAAGCTTTATCTATCGATGTCAAGCACGAAATAAACGCAATATAAATCTAACCTTTGTCGAAATAAACCATGAGAAAGAAATAAGAAAACGAGCGCCTCTTGAATTGCTTCACCCGTTCGTCCAACCCAGGAGTTTAGCTACTCATATTAACTTTGAAATCAAAAAGGTTGTTTGATTGTATTGAAAACCAAAAAAAAGACAAGCTGCTGCTTTGTTTTTATGAAAATCCACTATATGTTCTGTGGTGCCCCTTTAGGGTTTGATACAAGCGCTATATATAGATGAACTAAGACGGCTAAGTCAAAACTAAGTCGGTTATGCTTGATCGGCGGTCGGACGCCCGTCCATTCTTACGACGCAGCAAATCGCTCTATAATGAACTTGAATCGGTGAGCTTTCCTCAAGCGTTAAATCGACCCAGCGTCAAGCTGCGTCCAAACTTCTTTGAATGTCACATCTACTCTGGACGCTCGTCCAATGCTTTAAACCTTCGTCCTTTGGGCGGGACACGGCCTTGATCCAAGATGGTAATTCGATTTCTTGATTCTTGTCTCTTCTCCTCCATCTTTATCTCGGTTTAGCTCGAATTATATCAACATTGATCATCAATTTAGCCTCCAACATGTATCTACATCACATCAAAAACACATAAAGCGTAACACAATTCTAATAATCATAAAAATCATAATTAAAACATACAAATCCATCAACTGCGAATAACTCCTTAGCCACGTCATTTGCCCAATATTCCATTTAAACACGTGATTTCCATGCGATAAATACGAATGTCGGGGAAAATATTATAAAATATAGCGTTATAAAGTACGTAAATTCACCCTTAACAACTCCCCCACACTTAGCTTTTGCTCGTCCCGAGCAAAACAAAACAAGATAAAGGCTCGGAAAGAATATAGACACCTCAACACATATACCACATAGTCAATAAATTAGAAGTTCACCATCGTGTGTGTGCATAGCCATAGAAAACTTCCACTAAATCCAATCTTGAAAAACTCAAAGCAAAGCGGCTAATACCCCTCGTGGACTAGCAATAAATGACACTCATAAGATGCACTAATGGGCGTGACATATCCCGAAAAGAATGATCGTATGAATCAGGGCCTTTACGAAATACTCGAGAGGTAATCACACATCATATCTAGCAGTTTCTACTGGGGATAAGATAGAGCGATAACTTAGTCTTATATCCATTTCACATCAATTGTTAAGTTGATTTAACTATTTCACTATAAACACACATTAGAAGAAGCTATTGCCCTCGTAGTAGAATAGGACATTTTGAGATAATCCCTACCTTACTCCAATCATCAGTGACTTTTCCTAAGCGCCGTGAGCTCTTAGTCATCATAGTGGAGTAGGACATACGGGGTATACCCTACCGCACTCAAATCATCGACTAGCTTCCGACAC